>JAUCMT010000001.1:23579954-23590226 GCA_032357475.1 Enteromius thamalakanensis
GGGGTCTGAGGATCTCATCTCGGTACTTAATGGCAGTCAGGCTACCTCTGGAGAGCACATGGAGGGCTGTGCTCCAAAGAAGTGCCACTCCACATCATTACTGACCCACTGCCAAACCTGTCATGCTGGAGGATGTTGCAGACAGCAGAACGTTCTCCGCTGCATCTCCAGACTCTGTCACGTCTGTCACATGTGCTCGGTGTGAACCTGCTTTCATCTATGAAGAGCACAGGACGCCAGTGGTGATCTAATCTTGTTCTCTGGGAAATGCCATACGCCCTGCACGGTGTTGGGCTGTAAGCACAACCCTCACCTGTGGACGTCAAGCCTTCATTCCACCCTCCTGGAGTCTGTTTCTGACCGTTTGAGTAGATACATGCACATTTATGATCTGCTGGAGGTCATTTTGCAGGGCTCTGGCAGTGCTACTCCTTGCCCAAAGGTGAAGGTAGCGGTCCTGCTGCTGGGTTGTTGCCCTCGTACAGCCTCCTCCACGTCTCCTGATGTACTGGCCTGTCTCCTGGTAGCACCTCCATGCTCATGCTACCACTAGAGTGAGAGCACCACCAGCATTCAAAAGTGACCAAAACATCAGCCAGAAAGCACAGGAACTGAGAAGTGGTCATTCCTTTATTGGGGGTGTCTTGCCAATAATTTCCTATAATTTCCACCTGTTGTCTGTCTTATTATTTTTAATGCATTTTTTACATGCACCAGTATAGTTTTTATTAATATCTTGAATTAGTTTTTAAGTTTTAGTAGTTTAGGAATTTTGCAATTTTTATTATAATTTTTTTTAATGTGTTGTTTAAATGTGTTTTTTTTAAAGGTACATGTTTGCATCCAAAAGGTCCATTTCGGTACCTTAAAGGTACTTAATGTGCATTCACATGAACCTAATAGTTACAAAAGTATATATTTTGAAAAGGTACCACCCCAGTGACAGCTTTTGTGACCTTTATTTCTGAGAGTGTATAATAACCCTGACTTAAAATGTAGTGCATTTCATAATTGGACATGATTTCATGCAGTATACTGTACAGTTTAATAGATGCAGAAGGTGATGGGTCTCTTTTTGGCACAGTATGCATACTACATACTACAGAACAGCATAAGCAACCAGCCTAAATACTTCAAACAGCTGAATACTCAAACACTGAGCTGTGTCCTGTCTCTCACCGCAGGTGTGCACGCTGACGTTGAGCAGCGGCTGGTTTTTCACCTCGGGCGGCTGGTCACAGAGCATAGAGTTGGGCCGCTTGACTCGAACGCCCTGATCCTGCAGCCAGCTCACCAGGCGCACCAGCTTACAGTCGCAGACGAACGGGTTAAAGCTCAGGTCTCTGCCAAACAAGACAAAGGGAATATTTCATGAACCTTCTGAACATATTACACGGCCCCTATTCAAACAGCAATGTGTGATAAGGATATAACGTGGAGACCCGGGGTGTAGCTTAAGCCGTGTTTTATTTGACATGTACACAAATGATGGCACAGCAATCTGTCAGCACAGACGCACTGTTTTATCAGTCTAGGAAACACAACACACACTCTAATCTATAATTATTGTGGAACTGAAAGACGTTCACCGGGGAATCTTAATCAGCGTATGAAAGCAGCACTTGAAAAGTCACAGAGGGAGCGCCGTACTAGAAAATGAAGCTTTTGAAAATTAAAAAACGCCAATAGAATTTTGATAAGAGCGTTTAATCAGTTGATATGTGAATATTAAACCACAAAGGGAAAAGAATCTTAATGTTTCTTTTAATTGTAATCATTATAATTGGGCAAAAAGCTACTGTGATAAAAAGCAATAAAATAGACTGTTTAGGACCGTTAGGACTTCCTGACAATCAAGCACTCCTCAGAATCTCATTACTGCAATGCAAATCATCTGGCCACACTTTGAAATTAAATTCAGTTCAAAAACTACCACCAATTATACCTATAATTGCACTTTGTAAAATAAATAATATATTATGATATCTTTTATTGGAGTAATATCTATTTAACACATTAATTATTTAATTAATTAATCATAAATATTTATAAATTTTATATTATTACTATATAATATTATTATTATTATTATTATTATTATTATTATTTAATATTAATATTTTTATTATTATTTAATATTATTTAATTCATTGATTTCCTCATAAATAAATAAAAAAATATTTGCTGTAAAAAAGGATGCCATGATATATTAATTAATATTATTAAAATAAATAATAAAATCAAATAAATTAATAAAAATAAAATTTACCTATTTATGTCACATTTAAAGCATAAACAAACATAAAAATGTGTCTTAGAGGTTGTTTATTTGTGTGTACACACACACACACACACAGTGATGCTGAGCTCCGGGTGTGTCTGTTACTGGATCTGACATCATGATGCCACAACAGATCTTCTGCCTTCTTCTGCTGAGAAATGCATTGCATAAGACCGACCCGTCACACTAAACTAAACTAAACTAAACAAGCATATCTGCCATTCTGATCTCGACCGGGTTTCAGGTTTGAGCTCAGGTCATTCAGCAGTTTTTTATGTTTTGACAGTTTTGGCAACACAACATTGTGCGTGTTTATACTCACATCGTAGTTAAATTAAATAAATTATCACACGTTCGCTCCTCGATGGTGGTGATCTGGTTGTTGCTCAGATCTCTGCAAGACAAAAGTCAAACATGTATTATTGCTCAGCCTCGGTAGTTTTTCCTTCTTTCTTTTCCTCTCAGTATAATCGTTCCCTTGTTCAGCCGTTGGAGCAGCATATGGAAAAGTTCTGGAGTGATTTTGGTGCACCAGACGTTATGTGTTTGTGTGTGTGCTGAAACGGAGCAGGAAATGGTGCAGTCAAAGCCTGAAGCGATGACGTTTAATTGGTTGTAATGGGCATGTGATTGAGTGTGTGTGTGTGTGTGTGTTAGAAACGCTCTAGCCGAGGTGCATGTGTGTCACTGTTCACACAACAAAGACAAACGTCCAGATACATGACTTGTTCACTTTCTATTTCTTTTGCTTTAGTTTGAGCTGAAAGAGCGGAGTGTGATTCTTCAGCGTTTGACTCTGCGGTTCGGGAGAGACTCCAGAAAGATCCGCCTACACATTCTCACCATATGAGCTCAAAAAGCGTCTGGGAACTAGACCATACTGCCGCCCACACGCACACTTACAGCACAGCTAACGGCCCACAGTCGAAGATCCCGTGAGGAAGAGTGACCAGACGATTGCTCTGAAGATACCTGAGGAGAAGAGCAAACAAGAGGCTGAAAGACCTGTGCACTTCCCCACTAACCAAAGACACATGATAGTGCTGGAAAAACCATTAAATCTTGTTTTAATAATATATGTTCGGTGAAGATTTATTATGTATATACAGTATAAGTACACACACATGCATGTTACGGTTATATATTAAATATATTTATACATCATATAAAAGATAAGAATATGAATATATAAATGTAAACATTTACACAGTGTGTGTGTGCATTTATATATACTTAATAAATATGCACTGCACACACATGTAATATGTAAACAAACACTTTTATTAATCACCATTTGACAGCATTAAAACGTATATATATATATATATATATATATATATATAAAACATGATAATATTAGTAATTTCACCTTAATTAAAAAAGCATTTTTATTGTTTACTTATTTTTATAACTATGTAAATATTTTCCAGTCATGATAAATAAATGTCTTCTGCAATTAAATATTTTATATTGTAAATTTATTAATAAAAATACATATATACATAATAAAAACAACGTTTTAATTAGGTTTATTTTAAAATAAATTAATTATAAAAAATAATTATAAAAATAATATAAAAAATAAAATTTTAATCTGATCT
Source organism: Enteromius thamalakanensis (assembly GCA_032357475.1). NCBI lineage: Eukaryota > Metazoa > Chordata > Actinopteri > Cypriniformes > Cyprinidae > Enteromius > Enteromius thamalakanensis. Next base: position 23,583,837 of record JAUCMT010000001.1, read on the forward strand.
TTAAAGTGATAAAGTGTCTGTATGTTATAAAATATTAATAATATTAATTTTATTCAGTTACTCATAATAAAATGTATACGAATAATAGTTTAATTTAATCAAATAAAGCATATATTTGCATATAGATTTTAACATAATTAAATTTAGATATTGAAATATTGTATAATCGTTCATACGTATGAATTAATATGGCTTTTTTCAATAAAATAGTCTACTGCACTAAATGATGTCATGGTACATTATTTAAATAGCAAATCTTGATTATTAAAGTATTTAAGTGCATTACGATAGCTGAAAATAATTTCAAGGTTCTAAAAGGTGGCTTTATTTTTATTGTGGAAAATATGATTAATCTATACCTAATAGCTGAGAGGGGAAAAGTGAACAGGAAGTTGCAGATTAGAAAATGAGTAGGCTTTTTGCTTCAGCACAAAGAAACACACCAGACCACCTATTATACAAGCACCAGACCACCCATTACAGACCAACATGAATGACTGCGTCTCCAGTACACGCACAAACAAACACACACACGAGAGACGTGGCACTTACAGCTCCTTGAGGGCGGTGAGGTGATCAAAGAGGCTGGAATCCACTGAGGGAATGTGGTTTCTGGACAGATCTCTGCAACAGAAGCCAGAGAGAGACGCTCAGAGATTCACACACACACACACACTCAGACTCAGATAACCGCTGCAGAAAGCTGAGAAGAAGTTAGCCGTTTCAAACCCCTATCACTGACTTTCTACTGTGAAACACAAAAGGAGATGTTCAGTTGAATGTTCATGCATGCATCCTTACAGTCCAAGTGAATTATTCAAGTGGTTAGTGCATCATTCAGTGGATTTATGCGATTTAATGTCTTCCTGTAGCTCTCAAATCCCTAATTGATGTACTTTTATGCCAAATAAATGCAATTTATTCTTGTGATCAAAGCTGAAAGCATCATTACTCCTGTCTTCAGTGTCGCATGATCCTTCAGAAATCATGAAAATATGCAGATTTGTGCTTTGAAATCTTATGCAACACTTGCTGAAAACAGTGGCGCTGCTTCATATTTTACAGGAAACTTTGATGAACAGGAAGTTCAAAAGAAACGCACTGATTTGAAGCAGAACTCAATCTGAATGTCTTTACTGTCACTTACTTTTGATCTATTTAATGCATCCTTGCCGAAGAAAAGTATTCATTACCACTTAGAGACACTATTTCTGGAACTTCTGAACAGTGGAAATACATATATATTTCTTCATCTTTCGTCAAAGTACAAAAGTAAGATGCAAAGTACAAACAAAATCAGGATAATGGACCAGTGTTTCCATTAAAACGCCAATCAATTAAACCAACAGTGCAATAAATGCACAACAGACGGGTGTCAGCAAATGTGTGTGTGTGAAGTCTGTTCCCAGAAGAAAACATCTGTCCATTCCAGACACACTGTGTAAGAGAAGAGGAGGAGTTTTACTCCACTGACCATCGATGCTGCTGAAAAGCCTCTGCTAAAGTCGTTATTGTGTCAGTTTCTCACTAATAGGAGGCGTTCTTACACATCATCACGTTACATAACACAGCCTGTGTGTGTGTGTGTGTGTGTGCAACTATGGCAACAAATCTGAACATTATCAGTGCAAAGTGAATGAAAGTGGAGCACTGTGCTCTTCTGGCATGTGTGTCAGTCACTGAGAGACCGAGTGTATTTTCAGCACTATCAGATTTATATATGGTCCCCGAAAGTTTACTCAAGCAACTGGAATGGAAAAGAATATCTTCAGCTCACAGTGATGAGATGTCAGACAGGCAGCAGCTGAGACATCTGAGAAAAACTTCTGCCTTAAAGGTATCCTATAGCTTGTCCTGTCTAGTTTAAATCCAACGGTGTGCTGCCGTAGTCCTGTTTCTGACAGCTACAGCTTCTATAACCTCCCACGACCCGTGGACGTCATATTTCAGTCAATTTCTCAGAGACTCTACATGCCACAGTTTTAAGTTGGGATGTCCTGTAAAGAACACATTCAGGGCTTTTCAGAGATACCAAATGTTTGGATGTTTCATCATGATGATTTGATTGTGTTCAATTAATTTAATGACACTCTTATATGATAACATTTTGTAATTATTATTTAAATCTGCCAGTTTTTTTAATTGTGTGTCATGAATCAACATCTCAGGAAAATGTTATAAGGTTTCAGATCTGTTACGAAACAGAGGACAACGGGACTAAAGCATGTTTATTCTATTAAATATGATATATTATTATGAAAATCTGGTCAATTATTACACTTCTTTTTTCACTACATGTTGCCCCAAAAACACATTCATGTGCAAATTATAAACATTGTATATAATGAGAAAAAACACAATTTGCTAAAAGAAAAATTTGATATCAAATCATTCTGTTATAACATAGTTGAGAATCATCTTTATACAAAGTTTGGCCAAAAAAAAAGAAAGAAAAAGAAAAAATGAAGAAAAAAAAAAGTTTTTTTCATATGCATATTTTTACATGTACTTTTTAAGAAACTCAGTTCTGATGTCCACAAACGTATGAACGAAATATATATATATTTTTTACATTACTTTTAATTCTCTAAACAATGCAAGACAAAAAATTATAATTTTTTCCGAACACTTTTTTCTCGGATCTTAAGAGGATATGGAAATAAATTCATAATATTTTAGTTAGTTGATAAGTTAATTTATGTACACTAAACACTGGAATAAACTAAAATAATAATAATAAAAAAAACTAAATAAAGATTTAATTCAAGTTGCTTTAGATGAAAGTGGCAGTGAGGAGCGTGTCACTTTCAAATTAATACAAAATAACAAAAATTTACAATAAATATCTAAAAAAAATTATTAAAATAAAGGGATTATGTTTGATTAGGGATTTTTTCAAAAAATAAAATAAATAAATAAGGATAAAAATGCTAAATGCACATAATAAAATAAAATCGCAAATCATTAATTATATGGATTTTTAAAATAAATACATAAAAATTTACTGTGTTTAAATTAATATAATTTATTAAGGGCTTTTTATTGTATGCAAAATACATTATTATGCCATTGCTAAGATGCTAAATCAATTCTGTATTTTAATATTGCATTAAGTGAAGTTTCACATTTTAATTTCTAGCTATTCTTCTATCCCAAATAGCAGGGTTTTACAAAAAACAACAGATGACCAACCAGTCACAAACTAAATAACACATGGCATCCTTCATGCATCTACAGTCACAGAGACTTTAACAAGCAGTTAAAAAAGGTCACGTATTAAACTCATATGGAAATAGGAACGCCCAGGATTGATCTTTAAATCCCTGCTTTGGAGATTTCTCACTTTATTTGTATGTCGTCCCATCATGTATTTATTTTAGTTTATTGATTGCAGAAGGAAGATCTGAAGCTGATGATTTCCACTTGGGCTTTAGTGTTTCTGCTCTTGATTGCTGGAAAAACGAACGGCGGGACGGCGGCTGGAATATGAAGTAGCTCTCACGTGTGGCTCAGATTTTCCATGCAGCTTTTGAAAAGGCTTGATTTAGCATCCAGATTCACTTCAACAGACAAGAGCGGATTGTGGTTCTGCTGTGAGCTCTGGACAGAGCTGTCTGAATGCACAATTACCTCATAAGTACAGCTGGACCAAAGCCTCTCAAGTAGCCACCAACCAAAAATGATCACGGTAGGTTTTTTAGGATGTATACAAAAAACTAAAGAAATATTATGATCCACAAAAAGGTTAAAAGGAATAGATCACCCACAAATTAGTTAAAAATTCAAACATTCTCAGGCCATCCTACATTGATTTTTTTTATCTTAGTTGCATTACATCTCTTGCTCACCAATGAATCCTCTGCAGTGAATGGGTGCCATCAGAATCAGTTTCCAAGCAACTGATAAAAACATCACAAGCAATCTACGCAAACCTGATGATGCATTTAAAAAACTTATATTAAAATGTTTTTAACTTCAAGTTGTGGCTAAAATATGATTCCTCTGTATTGCTTTCTTCGGTGAAAAAGCTGTCTCATGTAAATTGGCAGAGAAATATGTAGCAAATATGCAGCTTTTCAACTGATGTCATGTGGATTACTTTCGTTCTGACGGCACCCATTCACTGCAGAGGTGTTGAGCAAGCGATGTAATGCTTCAGTTTCTCCAAATCCATTCTGATGAAGAAACAAACTCATCTACATCTCAGCTGGCCTGAGAGAGAGTACAGTGTCCTCCACTAATGTTGGTAAAGCTGGCTGTGAAAATAAACCTGCATTGTTTATCCTTTATTAACACCATATTGACAAACATGTTAAAGCTAAATTTCATCTCAAACAAAAATTAAAAAAGGTATTGACAAAAAGGCTGGATTCGTTTAGTCACAATACTCTACGAAATAAATAATAAATCCTAAAGTTTTAAGTTTTACTGCATTTTCCCGACTAGACTTTAAATGAAACATTCCTTCCCATGTTAAAGAGTTTCTGTGTGACCAATCCCATGAGTAACTGGAAGATCCAACTATGACATCATGCTTCTAAAAAGAGTTCCTAATGATGTCATTGAGAAGATCCTTATGCATGAGATCAGAAAACATCCTCATTCACAGCTGGCTTGAGCATGGAAACAGGGTATTATGACAAATCCATATTCACAATAACATGAGCTATTCATTTTCGAGCCAAAATAAAGCATGAGTAGATGCACAAACGCAGAACCCAGTTTCCTCCCTCTCTGTAACATAAAGCAGTAGTGTGCTGCCTGAACACGACTATATAAATGTGACCTCTTCAGTTTATACTAGCAGAAGTTAGGCTCCTGTGTGCAGCTCCGCGCCAGAGCCCGAGCCCCTTGGCGGAGCTGCGCAAGGGAGTCAGCGAGCGACATATGGTTCTGTTTTACTCTACCAGGCGCGCTGCTTTCACCTTATAAGGGCCGAAGGGCCGACTGGTGCCACTTCCAGTAGGAGAGAGAGAGAGAGAGACAAACAGACAGAAAGTGTGTTTCGTTCCACAGCTAAAGAGATTCATATCAGCATCTCTATCCTGAAAAAAGACTAGAATATGAAATCATAGTCACATCAGTTCCTTTCTTGTAAAACTCGTGTTCCCTGTAAACAATGTTTGTCTATAAAATGCTCTAGTTTTGTTGCATCACATGTTCACACCAAGCACGATGATGATGATAAAGATAACTAGTTCTAAAAATCATTTTTCCACGCCACAATGGTAACGATAAAGGCACAGAGAAACAATATCATCGGAATCATTTTCAGAATGATATTTTCCAGCTGATGAACGACAGAAACATTGACAGCCAATCAGAATCCGTCCTGTTTAGTGTCTTCAGTGTAGGTAAGTTACGTTCAGAATGAGTTTTCTTAATAGAAAAAGTGGTAATGGTCTACTATGCTGGCCACATGATCACCAACTGAATTGTTTATAGCAGCATGTTATTAAATGTATACAATTCTGCCAAAAATTTTGGTTTTTTAATCCAGTTATCATTTCAGAACAAAAATGCACACAAATGAAAATGTCTGATAATTGGGGATGAGCACTATTACTAATTTCATAGAAATTGACTAGTCGGCACTAAAACTAAAAGCAAAATAAAAATTAATTCTCTGAGAGTAGGTGGCGCTTCATTGAAGTAAAATAAATAAAAAAAATGCTTTAGATATCCTCTATTATCTACCCTGTACTTCGGTACCAAGTCGTTACTGGAAATTTTGAAATGTTACGGTACCAGGTTTTCTGAAGTACCAGTAGTACCGAGCAACGGGTAAACCCGGTTCTTGCCGCGCTACCCGAAAGCTGCGCACTGCGCAGATGCGTCTTTTTTATAAAAATCTGCTCGTTGATCTGAATCTGCTCGTTGAAAAGAAAGAAAAGAAGGAAAGAGCCACAAGTGGAAGCATTTTGTTTTGGATGCTGATGACAAGCGCAACATCATTGATCACCAAAAACCCATCTGCAAGCGCTGTCATCGAAGTTTCATGTCAAAAGGAGGAAATACATCGAACTTTTATTAAAACACCTCAAACATTCGCCCTGGCAACGGCGCTGTACGGAGATGTTTGGACGCTCTTGACGCTCTGACGTAGATTGAATGCTTGTCGTGTATTTAAAAGGGCCGCAAATAAAACAAGCTTGTGCGGACTGACCACGCGGAGGGTATAAACTAACCTCGTGAAATATATTGATTGTGAAAGTAAGAAATTGATTGATGGAAATAACTTTTTTGTAAAATACATAAAGTTAATGCACATTATCAGAATAAAGTTTCTTTATTAACTATTTAATGCTCCTATAGCATTTAAAACAGGACATAATAGTGTACTATTTTTACACACTAGAGGCTTTAAATGACCTGTGTAGCCAAAATATG
>JAUCMT010000001.1:23633302-23646704 GCA_032357475.1 Enteromius thamalakanensis
TTGATTCGGTTCGGTACATACCGGTTCCTTAGGTACCGGTGCCATAGTAGTACCGGGTTTCGGTACCCAACCCTAATTATAAACCATTAACTTTTCCAGTAAAACCATTAAAAAATTCCTTTTTGAAGTGTGTTTTGGCCACTTATTTCAATAGGATTTAACGTCCCACCAATAGAATCAATCACATACCAGTAGACACCATTATACTATCCAATAAACCAATACATTTCTCATTATAACTATTAAATCTATTACAGATAGAGGTTGCACTTTATATAAACAAACTATTCTTTATGTGTCTTGTTGCAGCCTAGAATAAAACGGCAGGTTTCTTCTGTCCAGAGGAGAACGACACACTGTTAAGACATACTATTTCCTGTTTAATACTGTAAAGCTGCTTTGACACAATCTAAAAATGTCAAAAGTGCTATGTAATGGTGACTTGACTTGACTTTGTCTGCACCTGCAGTCTTAATCTTGATTAGTGCTGTTTAACTGTGGTGAGTATGTGTCTGTGCCACGGTTTTGTCCTCTTCATTATGAGCTCAGCGTCCTCAGGTTTCACTCTAATTAAGATGTTATTTCTTTAGCCCTTCCCGCATTAAGACCAGAGACAGGAGGATGTTTATTCAAACGCTCCTCACTTTTTAAAATCTCTCCATTATGAAGAGGGGCTACTCCAAATATCAGTCCATCACCTCCTCTATCCTTAATTATCTGTGCATATCTGATGAAGCCAGAGCGGCCCGAGACACTGGATCCCTCCAGTCACAATAACTGCAGTTCCGCTTTAATCACATTGACATTTTCTGGGAAATATTGTAAGCTGGATGAATGTTTATGCTTTGAGCACCTTCAGTGCAGTGTGTTGCAAAAGTATTCACACCCCGATCGTTTTTCCATTTTATTCTGTTACAGTGATTCATTTTATGCGCCACCATGTGCCTTATCAAAATAAACTTGCATGTGTTCTGAAAGGACTCGAATCATATTTCATTCTCAGCATTACCAATCATTAACGTGAACTTCTGACTGTTTTGTGTGGATTACTGTTCAAGTCAGAGCAACAGTTTAAAAAACAAAATTCTGATTGCCAGCATGTTTAAAGCAGCTACATCAATGTCACATGCATTACTCATGTCTTACAGATATTTTATTGCTCCCTTGAGCACTGGTGCAGTACAGGACAAATACACTGTCTAAGCCAGGGGTGTCAAACTCAGTTCCTGGAGAGCCGGAGCCTGCAGAACTTTGTTCCAACCCTGCTCCAACACATATACTATGGATTTTTTAATCAAGCCTGAAGGACTTGATTACTGGATCAGGTGTGTTTAATTGGTGTTTTTTAAATGTTGTTACCTCCCATTAAAAAATTAGGTGGAATAATTTGACAACAAAAAGTGCTACCTGTCCTACCGCAACCCTACAGTAATCCAAACACAGCAAATATGTGTTATATTTGCGAATTTCCCTATACAGCTACTGGAAACCAACAACAAATAATTTGATTATTGTCTATCCCTAATGGCCCTCCAGGAATTGACTTTGACAACCATGTTGCATATGTTTCAGGCCCAAAGTGTCTATATTGTGAATTTTTATGGTGTTTTCTGACCAAATGTCTACTCATACAGTAATGTTAACCAACATTTGTTTTGAAACCAAAAACCACAGTAATTTTATTCTTCTGTATAATGGTTTTGTACACAAATGACCTTGCCATTGGCAAATCTGAAATGCTCCTGTACTCTAGGTTTTGTATGCAAATGAGCTCAGGTAAGATTGGCTGATCTTTGGATGTCAGTTGTTGGCGGTTTGCTGTCAGGTTTAATGTAGTCAGCACAGTCTTTACTAACAGTTTCCAGATTTGCATAACATTTAGAAACATTTTGCAAAAACATTACATTTTGTTCACAAAACAACCTAAGGTTAAATCCAGCCTAGTCCAATGACAATTCGTACATATTTTGCGATGTGGCTAATTCGCACAACCTCACTCATACAAATTCGTACGATTTTTGCAAAAGCATATGTATTTTACGAGTTGCCAATTTGTACGCATGACCTACACATAACCCCACCCCTAGCTGTCACTGGGGTTTAGACAAAAAAGTGAGATCATATGATTTTTTAAGAATTTGCAATAATTATCTAGCTCGTAGGAATGCGTATGAATTGGTCGTGAGACTGTGAATTGTTAAATCTGATCAAATCAGACTAAAATTGTCAATTGTATATTACACCGTACCCTACATATGGCTGTTTTTCATTATATTTCAAACTTTTCTGATTATTCAAGAGCTTTTTACCAACACGAAACAACTCTCATTTACAAAAACCCTCATAGTCCTCTGGCAGTGTTTAAAGCCTTGAGCCTGCTTTGATATGTATGAATGAACCATGTGCATGGATACCGATATTCAGAATATGAATTCGCTGCAACTGGTGGCCAGCAATTTTCTGATCATTCCTCAGATTTTCGAGTGTATTCAAGTCTGATTGAGCACTGATTCAATTACGTGCTTTTGTCGAGCCAGTCCTCTGTAGTCCTCATCAGCGCTGGTGGTTAACTGGATAGGCATAGGCTACAAAAATAGTCTCTGTCCCAATTTACCCCGGCTTAAAAGTTTCCTTTCTGCACTTTTTCATGCATTCTACAATCATTTCCCATGAGTCTCATTTTCTGCTCTTATTTGGCCACAGTTTGTGTTTCTCTAATGACTGTCTGTATGCTGTGTGTGTTTGTCAGTGATTTCATCTCCTAATTTGGCTTCTGTAATCTATTAAAATACATGGACAGAGTGGACACACATCAATGCACACATTTAACAAGCTTAACAACCTGTGTTTTCAATCCAATTTTTACTCACACGTCCAGCGTTTATCATATTTACTCCCTGTCTTCTTGGATAATTTCCCCGTGGACTAATTGTATGGCAGACTGAAAGCCCGGTAGTTATTTTGTTCCTTTATTAGGCTTAATGAAGAAACAGAATTGGATATTGGAGGAGAGAACCATCACATTGGACATTTTTGTTTTTTATAAATAACTTTGGCAGCCAGTTTACTGTAAAATACAGTGTTTCATGCATCATCGGATACCTTTATGCGACTGAAAGTATACAGATTGTAAATATAGCTGTATATAATGTAATGAGGAATTACATGTGAGGGACTTTCATTGTTTCTGACCTTAAATTATAAAGACTCAGTGAGCATTAATGTCTTTGAGTGACTGCAGTTAAGTCAATCTCTTTTCATTTCAATCATAGATAATGGGTCTCATCGCACATTGAATGAGGATTTTGTTGTGTGTGACACGCTCTGGGTGGAAGATGTGCGATTAAGACCCTATCCTTTAGCAGATGAAGTGTTACCGATTAGTATTTGGTGCATGAATGTGCAAACAATGTTCAGTATGCTTTTACGAGAGAGGCCTGAAGGGACAGTAATCTGGTCTAATTGGTAAATTCAATTTCCTGCAGAATAACATCAGAAGGAAATTTATTCTTGCATGCACACATGGGCAGGTGTGCAAGAAAAAGCTAAAAAACTATTTTCAATTTAGTTTTGATTTTCTGAATTGCATGTGCAAATTCTATCCCTTGCACAGTTTTGACATAAAATAATGAACCGGTCACAAACAGATAAGATTCTGCACTGTATCTATTGTAGTTTGCTACTATATCTTTAAATAACAATGTTTTTAGAACTCGCCAAATTTCTTTATTTAGTAAGAGCATGGCTAAATTATTGGAGCATGCCATATTCAATTAAATAAACCTCAAACAGTTGTGTTTCAAACAGTTTCATCGTCCTACATAAATACCTGTAGTCATTGCACTGAAGCATGACTGACAAAATGACATTCTGTTTATCATGTTACAGAAACAGAAAAACATTTATTTCCAATAAAAATAAAGGAAATAATCAAAATAAAGTATTGGGTAGGGTTAGGTGTAGGGAGGAAGGGTTTCAACCATGGCATCTATTTAATCATTTTAATAAGTTGCATTCTGTTTCATAATGTAAGTCATGGGGTGCAGTTGCCACTTGCAATAAGTAGTGTATAAATAGCAGGGAAAAATGCTATTTGCACTTAGTGTAAATAACCTTACACTTGTGCAAATAGCCGCTGCCTAATTAAAATGTCAATATTATTATTTTTTTTTTTTGCAGTTTCTGGTACATAGCATGCTTTTGCATTTCATCTCATGCACAAAGATGCTTTCTATTAACTTACTTATTCTTGAAACTTGTTCATATAATGTAGGTAACTTAATATAGCCTAACACACAGGTTGCTTCTTAATGACTAAATATTAATGTAATCTCAATAATTCAACCTTGTTATTGTACAAAAAAAAAAAAGTCCCTTTGTGTATGTCCTGTAACTTTAAAAACCTATTATTTCTTGCATATTCAGCCACAACCTTTTCACGAATGTCATCAAAAATCCACACAGCATTAGCATTTCTGTAATTTCACCCAACCTTTGTTTTGTTTTAGTAGCGTTTGTGCTTGAGGGTAAGAAGTAAAAGCAATTGTGTTTGTTCTTCCAAGGTGTTCTTCATATTCAGCTCCTGCTGTGAAGTCTGTTTTTAGTATGTGTTTTACAGAGTATTTATCGTAGCGCGGTTGGTTTAGCCGGCAGGGGTGTGATGATGGCAGCTCACCCCCACCGTTTCTCAAATGTCAATCCTTTTAAGCTTGTGTCTCTGTTAATACCTGGCACTCTCCGAATAAAGTTTCTTAAATATCTTTTTCGTAAGGAATTTGGTTCAGGAGCTGCATCTGTCCGTTTAAAGCCAAACTCGATGTCATTTTAGCATGAAAATAAATTAATATAACCAACGGAGCTCCAAAGTGGGTGCATCAACACAAACACTAAATTAAATTCAGGATATTACGTTCTGGGGGCATTGGTTATTTCCCAAAATACTTGTGTGAAATATTTACTAAGGTTGAAATACTTTATTAAAAAAAGCACAAAAAAAAGGTAATATGAAAATACACCACTGATTTCTAAATTGGATTCTGCTCTCATCTGTGCAACAGATGCAAAATAGGCTCCAAGAAACAATCCTAATTTATTAACCTCCCATTTTGTATTTCTCAGTCGACTGCTTTTCAATTTATTCCTCATGGTTTAAAGGTTTTTCAGGTCTAGCCTTCCTTCGCATTACGGCCCAGTACCTTTGTGAAGTGACCGGGAATGAGCGGTCAGCTTCAGGCCATCCACGGACCACTTGTAAACCACAGAGGAAATTGGGGGAGTCACTGCAGCCCTGTGAAGAGCCCTGGAGAATACTGGGGAATGAAATGGATTAAAGGTATTGTGCGGCAGTCTGTCGCAATAGATGAAGTCAAAACCAGAGGATTCTGTCACCGCAGATCTGTTTCTGAGAGTTATTGATCTGTGTCACGCACGGATGACAAACTCTGTGTTCTTCACAGACACAGAAAAATATGTTTTCATAAAAACAAAACAAAAATGGTAATATCTGAGCTATAAAAAAGAACAACTTGAGCCCTGAGGTTTCTGACATTATTTTTAGAGACAGTTAATCAAAGACAGCTGCGTACTGTAAAATATAGGCCTATGGCTTTTAGAAACATCCCAACAAAAAAAACACGTCCTTCATCTGGAGTCCCAGCATCATCATCATCGTCATAATGACCTCATTACCGATTGAAGATTTTAACACAGTTGTAATGGCAACCATCACCTGCATTTTTATAGTGACAAAAACCATGGTGCTGACCAATAGTTGCACACATCTGCAATCATTTAATAAAACGCTTAACAACCCACAAACTTCTGAATATTAGTACAGGTGGGTATTAATATTAATGTTCTGCAGGCTGAACAAAAAACTATTCGATTTAGATCAAAGAGCTAGATATGATTTTTATCAAATAAATAAATGAGTAAAAAATATCTAGATTAAACCGAGAATCAATCATGCCTCAAGACTAAACTCTTCTAACCTTGAGAAGATAAAAACCTACAGACCCAAAGAACTTCTTGTTTCTTTGCCAGTAGCTGGGTTTATAGTACATAAATCATGATTTGCTACAAGCAATTTCTTGACATAATCACGCCTTTTGTGTATGCTTTAAAAGGTATATTTTTATTCTATTGGACAAAAACGTTTTTTTGTACAGGAAGATGAAGATTTCAAATGCATAAAAGTTCATTTTCTCAGTGTTCAGGAGTACATTAGCATATAAATGATTCCTAAGATGATATACTGCACATTAACATGGTTTTCAAGAAACACTTCACTCCAATTTTCGGCTCCAGCATTGAGTAGTGAAGATGTGTCAGCCTTCAGACAGAGAAGCTTCATGTGCCTGGATGTTCTAGGAGCACTCAGCGAAGTACTTGGTAGGAAGGACAGAGCCACACTCCTTCACCGGGAGCATTGCCAGCCTGAAGCACATAAATACACATTTACTCTGGAGCTCAGAGCGTGAGGTCAATCCCAGGAACAATCACTGCGCTCATACTCACATCTTAGCGAGGAACCTCTTCTTGGGACTCAAGCTGGAAACAAGATATTTGAGGTGAATGATGAGCATCTGAACACTTTTGCGAATGCATGAGTGGACTTACAACTTGTTGCTGCTTCCCGCCAGAATCTTCCAGCAGGCGATGTCATCAGAGATGTCATCATCCACGAGAGCTTTCAAGACAAAATGAATACATGATGACATACAGAATAGCTTGAATGTGTCATGTAGTACTTGTCCTCCACTCACCGCTGCACTCAAGACTACAACGGTTCAGCGATGTGCTCGATCCGGGATCACAGGCCACGCGGTCGCTCAGCTGGAAGATTCCCAACCGGTTCCAGCCCGTGACATCATTGCGCCTCTCTTCCTCCGAGCTGTCTCCGGAGCTGTCCTCCTCAAGCATCGCCTCTGGACCGCTTCCAGACGAGTCTTCGGAGATCTTTTCTGGGAAGAGATCGTGGCGCCATGTCCAGAGAGGCTCCTCTGCTCCAAGCGTCTCAACAGCCTTGCCCTCAGGGACAGATCTTCTATGTCTTCCCTTGGGAGGATGTTCTGGTGTAACGGGGATTATGTGTTCCTCTTCCAGGTTCTCATCATCTTCTTCCTTTGCTGGGGGGTTTTCCTCCTTTGCTTGGGGAGGAGTTTGGAATGGAGGTCTAAACTCATCTTGGTTGATCTGGATGCTTGTGACGAGGTTGGTGTTGAAGGCCGAAATTTTTTCCACATTACAAACAACTAAAAAAGAAATCAAATGAATGATTTGCGGATGTTTGGTTATGTAAGATACAGTATGAATGGGATTCCAGAGCTAGAGGGCAGTGAATAAGGACATGTTACACAAAAATAGTCATTTTCATCCTGCTTTCACAATTTAATCTTGAATAGTTAGAAAACATAGGCTGATTACATTTTTTTTTTTACACAAAGGGCCATCTCTAAACCTTTCTGTGGAGGTTCACACGTGAAATGTCAAAAACGGGAAATTATTTCGAATTTCCATGCGATTGTGTCGTGACACTCACGTCTAGCAATGAGGTTGTCCATGGTCGTTTTGTCTCCTATGGATCCAATCACCTCAATCTGAGATGCTTCCAGCTGCTCCTTCAGCTCACATTTACTCACGATCCGTCCTTCAGTCACACTGGACACCAGAAAAACCAGAGCCAATGCCGCCAACATCTTCACTGAGAGAATGCTGTGTATATACGACATAATTAACAGCCAGAAAAAATATCCAGATAGAAATCCTCTTTGACAAGTCGCTTTCACCACTAGCTTCGTTCCCAGCAAGGACCATAACTATATAAGCCTATAGTTTTCATAAGCATTGTAATTGTGTGCTCGAGAATTAAAAGCGTCACTGCAGCACTTAACAAAACGGTATCGTCCGTTTAATCAGGAAAGTGTGTCCGAGAGGCACGATTTTCGTCATACTATTAGAAATTGACTTTGGTGTTCATACGTATCATTTGTAACGGGTAGTATTATAGGTGTAGGTATGCAAATTATACATAGGCCTATGCCAAAATGCAACAACACAGTGCATAGGCTCTTATATGAACGCAAAACTACGTATTATATGCATCTACACATGTTCACAAAGTGCGTATAAATGGAAGGCTGTCCAACTTTTTTCGTCACAATGTAAGATTCGGTGAAACTGTCCTGTAAATGATAAACTCACACGAAAAATGCATTTAAAAAAATGAATAAACATTTTAAAAAGACCCAAAAAGTCTCTCGAATAAACAAAGACAATGAATGCGTCAAGATGTCCTGTTTATTCCTTCCCTCATTTTGGTTCTCTGCGAAATCAGAAATGCGTGTCCTGGATGTGTATTTGAAAGGAGATAAAAGGAGAGCCACGCTGAGCTTAAGTAGTATAAGTGGGCAGATGTTTATGTGCTGATAACAGCCCAGCAGACGTGAGACACATTTATAAGGAGAGAAAGATGCTTGTCTATCAGCCCTTGTCGCTGACACACACGGGGGTGACACTTCCCTCTGTTTCAGCCTGAAATGAAGTCACTTTGTGGAGAAAAACACTCCAGCTGACACATGAGTGCTCCAAATCTTTTTTAAGATTCGGAAAGCAATTTAAGAAAAAGAAACATAAAGTACATGTTATATAAACAAACGAAAATGGCATTAAGTGCTACTTGAAGACACCGGCGCCTGTCAGAGAGTTGTTTTTATTAAATATCAAATATTGAGATGTGAAAAGTACCAGTGGTTTGTCCTTACCAGAGGTTGTGTTGAGAAGATGCTCGTTGGTGATATAACCCTGGTCTGCTGGTCGCTCTTATATACATACCTGTGACCTGTAATCATATCAGGACTGTATGCTGGTCACACCAAGACTAATATTTAGCACAGGCAGGTCAACTTCTGTGACAAAAGCTTAATTCTTTCTCTGTTGTTTTACCTTTGGATTTCCTTTAGTGTACAGTGTACTTAAAGGGTGTTGGAATACTACATGTTAAACTGTAGTCGTCACCTGATAAGAGCCCTTATAGTGGGTTTTTCAATAACACACACAAGGACCACTAATGCAAATTGTCAATATTCACACCAGTACAGTTTCTCACAATACACATATACTTCTGATTTAAAATTCATAACTAAGTGATGGTTGGATATTTCCCAGTGGGATATTGCAAACCACAAAATTGTAGTGTTATACTTTTGGTTTTATTGCCTCTAATGTGCACAAAATACCTCCTTATGACAACAGTAGAGCAGTTTTCTGAAGATGTAATCTGCATCCGTGGCTCTGGAATGGGCTGAATTACTGATCAGGTGTGTCCCATGGAATTCATTTGTTTTATGTTGCTGGATATTTGGCATATCTTGTTTTGGAAACAGAATCATTAAAATCAGATTTTTTCTAGTGGGTTTTTAAGAACATCTTAGAGAACAAAAGGGCCATTTAGGTTTTATAAGTGCTTATTGTGGACAAAAATGTTTCTTCTTTGTGAAAACCTGTTTTAGGAGCATTGTTTTTAAGAGTGTAGCACATCTTGACTTTACCTCTGTCAAGGTTAGATGCTCAGCAGATCCAGGTTTGATGCATACATCTGTCGTTTGTCACCTGCATGCTTAAGTGAACCAGACCTCAGCTGGTGTTTGTAGCTGACCACAGAGATAAAATGGACACACGTTTTAAAACATAAATCTATTTAGCGTTATAGGAGGCAGGTGTCAACACTTGCATTTGAAATGTTTTCTTAGGATGAAGGGCCATTCCTGATGATGGATTCATCATGGATGTAGTGAGGGCTCCTGCTGTCTCCACGTATCCTTCATTAAAATAGGATTTTAGCATTAGCTCATTCTTTGCACTTTGTGTTTAGAGTGGCGTTGTGAAGAACAGCTTGATTGCTGCAGTGGACAATGTGAACTGGATTAGATCCGAAAGGAACAGTTAAAGTTTGGGGTCAGTTTAGGGTAAGATTTGTTTCTGAGTAAATCAAATACTGAGGTGAGAGAACATAAAACTGCAGCTATGCACTTTACTACATATTTCATCATCAGCCAAGCAATTTTCAAAAAAGTTGTAACTTTTCCAATAACAAGCTAGTTTTTATTAGGTGTCAGTGTAGTGTGGCGTAACACAAGCTTCACTTTGCATTGCACACACGATGTTACAGACAAATACTCTTGATCAAGCAATTACTCTTAAACATTAGTTTCCAGTTCCTTTAAGTGACACTTGATGAACAATCTTACAGCAAAGAGCATTTTATGTATTCTTTTTACAGCACAGTATGTCAATGCTGCTGCTTTTCATTATGTTTTCTGTTTACTTAAAAAATAAGTGCTTTATATTTGCATTAATTGTATTCCATGTAAATTTTGTATTTTAATGCTATTTCTAAGTTGTTTTTGTAATATTGATTTGATTTAATTACATGTGTAATACCATACTATCAATATTTAGTATAGCCTACTTGTAAAAGATACATCAAAGTCATTTTTTAAAAAAGGCAGAGGCTATTTGCACTGAGTGTAAATAGCAACCCAGGCTATTTACACCAATTTAAAATGGCATATTTTCTTAACATAGATGGTATTTACATTTTCTGCTGTTTATACACCACTTATTGCATGTGGCAATTATCTGCACCTCAGTGTTTGAAGTACATTATACAACAGAATGCAACATATTGACACCCTTCATCCCTACACTTAGCCTAACCCTACCCAATACTTTATTTTCAACTTTTTGATTGTTTAAAATAAATGCTTTTCTGATGTGATTTGAAATTTAGAAAGGGAGAAAAAAAATGAGCTGATTTGAACAATTGCATCAAAATAACACATATTTTACCACTAGACCTGATGTCAATCTTCTGTGATGATGACTAGTCTAACCACACGTTGTGTAAATACCCTGATAGTGATCGATCTCGGAGACGTCTATTTGATGTCTGCATTTACATCTGCAAGACGTATTATTTAGAGTGTTTATTCATCTGCATCCTTTTAGATGTATAGATGTCTATTAAATGTCTTTAAGATGTTTATGATTTAGAAAGTATGTAGAACTGACATCTGAAAGACCTTTAAGACAGCAGATGCTTTCCCGATCAAGAGATCTTTAACAGACATTTTGCAGACGTACGTGTGCAAAGAAAATCCATTTTCAGCCTTTTAATTGAGCTTTTTAAAGCTCTGCATGATATGATCTTATGTGTAATTGATGTCTCTTCGGTGAAGCCCGTGTGTGTAAAGGTTCTTGTAATAGCGGCTCAGTCAGGTCGACAGAAAGCAATGTTAATCCCACACACAGAGAAGCACAGAAGAACACTTGACATTTTCAACCAGGAGGATAACTCACCTGTTCAATTACACCTCTTAGACTCTTTTCCTCTTTCTTCCCATCTTCCCCTGTACAGTTAATAAACAGCCTTACCCTATAACAGGGTTCCTCAAATCTTACCCTAATCAAACACACCTGAGCATGTTAATCAGTGTCTTAAGGATCATTAGAAAACACAGGTAGGTGAGTTTTATCAGGGTTGGAGCTAAACTCTGCAGTGCATCGAACCTCCAGGGTAAGATTTGAGGAACCCTGCCCTATAAGAACAATCCACAAGCATCTATGTGCAACATATCAAGAAAGGCGTTCAAAGCCTTTCCACTAGCTACAGACCAGATTTAACCAGTACTTAGGTATCTATCTATGTGTGTGTATTGATGTACCACACTACAGCACATGATTTTAATAATGCTTCACTAATGTTGCATGCATTGTTTCTTGCCATATTTCTTCTTCATGCATTCCCAGAGGAAAGCAAACCGTACCCTGCAAATCATCTTCTGTTGAGTGTTTATCACTGGCAACAATCTTAAGAACAGCTTCTGTTTATCTTGTGTCAGTGAGCTTTACGAGCTGTTTGCATTGATTTCTAGTCTGCACGTCCAAAACTCAAGTGAAGAACTTCCTCAGTTGAGCTTGCGCTTATTAAGTTATTTCTTATTTATTTGTCGTTCTACCATACAAAACACACGCATACACACACTCAGCCTTTGTATTTCATTTTAAAATAATTGATTTCATATCTATTGTTAACTAATGCAACGACATTCAGATATTATACTTTGGTTTGACAGCACTTGTTTATTTTGGTGCAGCTCGCTCTATGTAAGTGGCATTCTCTGGAGGCCTTGTCTTGGTGACCCTGCGGTTTGAAGGTTAGCTGGAGCGCTGTGATTTTAATGTCCTGTGACGGAAATCTTTAATAATGAAGATGATCTTATGCAATGTGTGATTATTTTGATGATGTGGGCCGAGAAGGCCATGACAGCG
Source organism: Enteromius thamalakanensis (assembly GCA_032357475.1). Taxonomy (NCBI): domain Eukaryota; kingdom Metazoa; phylum Chordata; class Actinopteri; order Cypriniformes; family Cyprinidae; genus Enteromius; species Enteromius thamalakanensis. The sequence goes on from JAUCMT010000001.1 coordinate 23,645,633, forward strand.
ATACTCCCCGAGGAGCTGACGCACCTGTTTCAAACACCTTGAACTCCTGCGTCTCTCCGCGGCAGGAACACTGAGCAATCGACCCTCGCTGTCCGTCTCTCACCTTCGTTACAGTCAAAGGGATAGTTCACCCCCTTCAGTTGACTCTGTATGCCATTTCATAAAAGATAATCCAAAATGAGCAAAATGAGATTGTTGCAACTCTTATTAGTCTTTTCAGTGTGGGAGAAACATAGTCATGAAGAACACAATCAGTTTGGCTCAAATTTAAACACAAACATTATTCCTCAAAATGAATTTTAAAGCGGATCTGAAACACATGCTCAGAATAAATGAGGTGTATGAATGGCATATGAATTTTAATGTCCTGAATTTTTAGAAAACATTATTCTTCCCTTGAAACATGTAACAGCTGCTCAGTGTTTTTCTAGGGTGTTCACATTGGTTTCTAGGTGGTTGTTTACTCTCTCTATATTCGTCTGCTCTCTAGATTTGACTCGGGTCCCTCCTTTAATGTAAATCTGGGATTTTTGAAGCATGATGAAGCAGCAGCAGTCCTCCCTGCATTCCCCAAATACTTACAATACAATCCAAAAAACTACAGTATCTTGAGCTGATTCCCTGAATTTCTCAAATACTTGCTCTATGATTCAATACTTCCCTGTTGGCGGGATCCCATCAAGAAGCTCCTATCACTAACTCAATCACACGTGCACACAGGTCTTTAGCATATACACACTGTTATGTCAGCCCGAGGACGGCTCTATAGTCTTCCATCTCTGTGATAGTGGTCTTTTAAGCATAGTCTTTAGCACTGGTATTCCTGCGGAGCATATACCAGACACCACTCCCAAAATGATCTTTGCAAGAACTGGTCACAACAACCAAGAGAGACTCCCTGAACAGAAAGAGGTACATGATGTACATTTATATCTAGCAGTTGAGTAAAAATCAATATCAATCAAGTCTTCTTCAGTGTAATTGGTTATACTGATCTGGGGTGCGTTTCCCGAACAACGATGTAACTCGCTGATAAACCACCGTAGTGCGATGCATTGTTTTGGAAACGAAC
>JAUCMT010000001.1:23655804-23685032 GCA_032357475.1 Enteromius thamalakanensis
TAGATAGATAGATAGATAGATAGATAGATAGATAGATAGATAGATAGATAGATAGATAGATAGATAGATAGATAACTTTATCTATGACTCTGTTAAACAGAGAAAAGAGGGATGTGAATAAAGCACAGCATAACCTTCAGAGCTCCATTCATCCATCCACCCACTCACCATGACTTGTTTTTTATCTCTCTCACACTCCTTCGTTTCTCACTGCACAGTCTATTCTTCACTTACAACCAAGCTCACCAAAAATGAATTATTCATACACACATGTTGAACTGACCAATCAGGACCATGCAGTTCCCATGACTCCTGGGCTGAAAGACTCAGCATAATCATAGGCAGAATGTGCTGTTTCATGATGCTCTGCTGATTCTACGTCTCTGAAAAGGGTACTGAAAGCATTTAAGCTGTAATTATATAAACTGCTGCTGCTTTACAATCTTGTTAATGAGATAATCAGCAATTGCATTGACGCTAATTACCAAGGACACCATACTTAGACCTTTAAGCTGATTAAATCCAATGTAAACAGTGTGGGTCTCTGTGAAAACAGGAACTCCTTCAGTTTTTGTAAATCATTATGATGTCATAATTATTAGATGAAATATAAAATTATGACATACTAAGAAGTATGACTTTTTATGGTAATGTTGTCTTTTAGCTTATAAATATGAATTAGTAATTTAACTACAAAATACATTTTATCAGTATTCTTTTTATGTCATAATTTTAAACAAGCACAAGTAAAAAACATTTATACATATTTTTTTTATATTAAGTTTGACCTTCCTTTAATATAAAAAAAATGTTTCAGAAGATTAACCAGAATGAATACTTGATTCAGAAAACATTTAGAGAAAATGTTTTTAAAACTGGAACATTAGCAAAAAGTATATTTTTGTTAGCTGAGATATACTTGGTAGGGATCTACACAAACACCAATTAAAAGTCTTCTCCCAGCACATAGACATGAAGGATGCCTGAAACTGAGCAAAGTTGTGCTGGTATCACTCACGGAAACTGTAAAAATCTAGTTTACTTAAGATGCCGCATTAACTGAAGTTAATGAAGCACGTATTTATGATAAGAAATTAAAATGTTTAACAGCCCTGTGTGTTGAGCAGTTGCTGTTGTCTTTTTTTCACATCAAGTGATTGTCATTTTTGACAACAGTGTTGAATCACACACAGTGAGAAAATGAGCACGAGCAGAGCAACATTTAGTTAATGCCTTACACTGACAATTAACTCTGTGTTTGTGTGTATGTTTTATTATCAGAATGGAAATTAAAATAGTAAAGCATGAAGATTACACCATGTTCATGCCATAGCCCCAGTATGATCGAAGGCCACAAAAAATAATGCCAGAGTTTTATTTTAGTGTTACATATATAGCTTACATATATATATAATCTTGGCCCACACACATACTCCAAAACAATACATACATTTCAAAACAATTCTCACTTAACCAGTGTCCTTCGAGATAAGATGAGTTTTCAGCCTTTACTCAATGCTTTCAGTTTCTTCAGATCTTTTTTTTTTAAAGAGAACAATAAGCTATACCGATGTGCATTTTCATTTCCATATGCAAATGCTATAGCTAGGCTAATTATTATAAAGGTATAGCCTATTTTCCTCTGGTGCATTGTTTATGAGAGACACTCATCCTTCCACATAGCCTAGCAGTGTGAAAAAAGAGGTAAAGATACTTTACTATACTACTAGTACTAAGATGCTACTTTATACATTGTTGTATAAACATACCGCGTATGCACAAGATCACTTCATGAGCCCGATTTATTATCACTGTGATGCACACATTTTCTATGTTCTCCACAAACTAGCTCACCATTGTGGATTATAACTGCCCACACGAAGTTTGTGTAGAGGTAACGTTAGTTATTAATTATCAAAATAATGCGAGGATAAATTGCTTTGTAATACGATTTCTTTTTTAACCACTCCAAACGCCTTACACGTGCGACACCTGCTGGATAAAACCTCACTATTCAAGGACACTTTTACACATCATTTGTAAAGGTCAGTGTAATTGATTAATTGCAACATTACATTTTTTGTTTATTTTTGTTCCTGCATCCATTTAGAGCCAATTAAATATTACTCTCCCTTTTCTCATCATACACACAAGAACACACACACTTACAGATTTAATTGATTTCTTTTAGAATTTAAAGTGTCTGCTCTAAAATATAAGACATCAATGTTTCAGCAGTTTAGTACACAGAAATAGGGTATGCTTATTCAATGACTGTTTTATTTCCTACTATACTTTTTGTTTGTTTGTTTGTTTTTTAAGGCACTGTTAACTGCAAGTGTTTCCTGTCATAGCCATGCAAAGGTTTGATTTCAACAACAGCATCATACCTACTAAAATATTCCTTGTTATGGCTCTAAATCAGTAAACCTCAGATTGATCTCAAAGTAAGTATGATTTTATGGTGTGGCTGTGCCATATATTGTATCATAATTGCATCATATTTACACATTTTGTAAAAACAAATTTAAATAATTTTACTTAAAAAAGTAAAAATATTACTTATTATTGATATGTTTTTGTTATGTCATAATGTATTTATTTTAGTTATATTTATCAAACTAAATTAAGTAACTTAAAATCCAATTTTGCTCCTTTTCAGACAACCTTTGAAACCTCTATAATCTATAAAGTCCTTTAAAAAAATAACGAATAACAAAACTCTCTGCTAAAAGTGAAACTATGCTAGTCAACATATGTGGATTAAAAACCTTTATCAAAGTTGTCTTTGTCAACAAAAACAGTGCCCCTTCTTGTCTTGGGACAACTTTGATGTTGATTCACTTCAAATGTTGACTGTATTAGACGCATGTGTGTTTATTTATTGCCCTCTAGCGTCGAACCGTTAACATTCCAAAAAGAATCAAACCAGTATGTGACGTAATGAAGCCTCGTTTGCTGGAGCCACGTGACGAGCCGGTTTCAAACGTGCTCCGAACACTGATTCAAAACAAACGATTCAGAGTTTCGGAGCTTCGTGGGGAAATGCTGTCAGTTTACCCATTGTTACACTTATCTTTGCTGTTTTAAATCAAAACAGATTTAGGCGTGGAATGTACAATGAGGAAAACAGCGAATCAAACCGGACTGATGGAGCGGTCTTCCAAATAATCGGGATGGAAAATTCCCTGGTTGTAAAGATGGAACCGCTTGAAAACAGCCAAGCAGTGCCGAATGTGAAGACAAAAAGCTACCGGTACTCACCTAGACTGAGGCGGGAGAATAAAATAACATGTAAGTTGGTTATTTGCCGCTTAGAAAGAATCTGTCAATTCGGTTACGTAGTTCGCGAATTGGACGTGTGTCAAATTAATAGCTTGCTCCAGATGTTTTGTCAGTCAGACCAACTAGATAGCTGGTTTAGACTATTAAAATAGTTTCATATATAATTTTATAATTAAAATCACTTTAGGAAACTACTAGAGAAACAAGGCAGTGATACAAATGGCCATTTTTTTCAACAAAAATGTTATTGGAGAAATTGATCCCAGTTGTATTTAATGCCAGATGCATCCTCTATGTGAAAACCAGTGAATTAGGTAACAGGTTAGAGAAACTGGCGAGCAAGAATAATTATAATTGGAAAATATACATACAGGTATGAATACTAATGTATAAACGTGTGATAATAAGAGAAAACTTTGTATAGTTTTGGCTAAATAATGCCAAGATGGCTAAATCATCTTGGCAAATCATCAAGACCCTTTCGCTCCTGGCCAGCAAACAAGCATCAAGAAAAAAAAACACTGTAACAGTATTACAGTAATATTATGTATTGTTCTTAAATTGATCACTGAGATCTTTTAATGTTTATTTTAGATCAGAAGGAACTAGATGAAGATTCTGTCAGTCACCATCAACATGGGATACCTTTCATTCAACGAGTAGACCACATGAGAAATCACTCTGAAAAGAAAGAATTCACCTGTTTTGAATGTGGAAAGAGTTGCAAAAACAAGAGGACCCTTAAAGACCACATGACCATTCACTCTGAAAAGAAAGCGTTCACCTGCTCAGAGTGTGAAAAGAGTTTCAAACTGAAGAGGATCCTTAAACAACACATGAAAATTCACACTGGAGAGAAACCTTTCACCTGCTCCGAGTGTGGAAGAGGTTTCAGAGTGAAGAATATCCTTAAACAACACATGAAAATTCACACTGGAGAGAAACCTTTCACCTGCTCCGAGTGCGGAAAAGGTTTCACAGTAAAACAAAACCTTAAATATCACATGAGAAATCATACGGGAGAGAAACCCTTTACCTGTCCTGAGTGTGGAAAGAGCTTCATTGTGAACAAGAGTCTTAAACAACACATGAAAGTTCACACTCGGGAGAAACTTTTCCCCTGCTCCGAGTGTGAAAGGAGTTTTGGTTTTAAACAAAGCCTTGAGAAACACATGCGAATTCACACTGGAGAGAAACCATACATATGCCCTGAGTGTGGAAACAGTTTCAGAGACAGACAAAACTTTAATGTTCACATGAGAATTCACACTGGTGAGAGGCCTTACGTCTGCCCTCAATGTGGAAAGCGTTGCAAATTGAGTCAAAACCTTCAGAATCACATGAGAATTCACACTGGAGAGAAACCTTTCATTTGCCCTCTGTGTGGAAAGAGTTGCAGACTGAGACAAAACCTTGACAGACACATGAAAATTCACACTGGAGAAAGACCTTACTCCTGCTCCGAGTGTGAAAAGAGGTTCACGATGAAACAGCGCCTTACGAGGCACATGAGAATTCACACTGGACAGAGGTCTTTCGACAGACCAGATAACCCACCAGCAATTGAGTATGTTATATAGTCAATCTGTTTAAATGATAAGGCACTTAACACAATTGCATCATACGACACAGCTGGGTTTGCACTTCCACTCCAGTTTAATACCGCTTTAATTGGGCGGGATTATACACATGTTGTGGCCAAGAGCTGAGCGACCCCCTGATTTTGCATCACCCCATCAAGGCCTTGTTGGTACTGTACACAGTGAAAACTTGTATAGCCCTAACAATAATACATACATTTTTCTGTTTGTTTGTTTTTTCCCCATTATTTCTTTACTCATTTATCCTATATACACTTTATATATCCCTGTATACATTGTATGTAGCTTTCCTTAATATTTTTGGCCGTGTTTTTTTAAAGATGTGTCATCTTACATTGTACAGAGAAAAACATTTAGAGCTCTGTGGTTATTCAAGAAAATTGTTTTTCTTTTGCAATCGCCACATGGCAGAAGTGTTGACTATACAACTACAAAACTGACCAGAGTCTGGTACCAGAAGTGAAGAAGAAGTAAAAATTCTGCAAATTTTCATTTCACTAAACTACTGTGAAACAGAAAGGCACTGTCTGTTGTCACCACCTTTCAAAAGCCTTGAAGGAATAGTTCGCCCAAAAATGAAAATTCTGTCATTTTTTACTCAATCACCCCTGTATTTCTTTGTTCTGCCAAACACACAGGAAGATAAAAAAGTTTGTAACCAGGCCATTTTGGTAAATGATGAGTAAGATGACAGAATTTTCATTTTTGGGCGAACTATTCCTATAAGATTATATATCTGTTTCACAAACACATTCAATAATGTCCTTAAACTATATACATAACATAATAACTTTAAACACAAAGGGACAAGCATCAGCTGTCATTTTATGTCCTGCAATGAGAAAAAAATCCATGTGAAATAAGACTGAGAGAAAGGTAGAGCGCCATGCACACAGATAAACTCTTTCAGTACCAAATTATATTTTCTTGTAAATACATTGTTATTTTGCACATTAAAGTTGAATCGGCTAAGCGATTTGTGCACATTAAAAAGGTAACAAATTGATTTAAAAAATATATATTTTAGATAGATCAACTCCCCCTATCTGTGAATCATTAAAATGTCTAAAGATTCGAACCAATGTATGACGTAGCGAAGCCTAGTTTGCTGAGATCACGTGACTCGGCCAGTAGGATTCGCACTCCGAACCACTGATTCAAAAGAAAGATTTGGATCACTTTTCTGAGCGGACAAAAATGCCTGATGGAGCGTTCTGTGAAAAACACGGGATCCATAATTTGCTGGTGATAAAGATTGAGCAGCATGAAAACAATAGGACCACGGATGGTTCAGATGTGTAAGATGGTTGTCACTTGCAAAGAATCAGATAAATTAATATGGAAATTATTGGACGTGATTAATAAAAGCGTCTACAATCCGGATATATTTCAAAATTGGTTTGACTAAAATGTCAACAATGACAACTTCAAAAATGTCTGCTGTGTTTCTAAACAGAAATTCAGTGTAATTGTTCATCATTTTTTATTAAAAAGAATGAAATAATACTTAAGCCAGACTGTGCATTTGCATTGTTTCAGTGTCTACAACAATATCCCTTTAAATATATTCAAAATATGCAGATATGGCTCCATTAATGTTTATTTTTTTTATTCCATTATTCCAAGTTACTACTAGGCTACTACTACAAAAAATAATTTTGATAATTAGGCCTATCAAATGAAATTTGATAATATGATCAAATCAATAAAAGACCTAACAATGCCGTTAAATAAGTGTGAAACGCCCTACATTCAAATAACGGTACACCGCCCGATAAAAACCGTTGGGATTAAATTTTAAATGCGGATGCGCGGGAGATCAAGTGGAGCCGACAAACATCATTGCCAACAGAAAACATATTCATCGTTATTGGCCTATTCGTCAATTTTTTAAGACCTGTGAGTATATTGAGCACTATTAATCACTGGAATACTTTTCTAAAGATTTTGTCAGTAACTTTTAGCAGTTTAAAGCAAAATATTGGGTACATGAAATAATAAATCAAAATCTATATCGATATCCATATTTAATGCTGTAATTGCCATCAACCACGTTTATGTAACAAATTACTCAGAATTGACGCAGAAAACCTCGAATGTTATCTTATAGAATATCCACCAAATATTTTGTCATTTGTTATTTAAGTGAGGTGATAAAATGTCAGCTTTTTTTGTGTGTTTTGTTTAATGTGGCCAATTTCTAATACTTTTTTTTTCTTGGACAATGGAAAACAAACATTGTGTATTTTGGGAATTGTTTTCAAATTGACTAATTTATTTATTATTCTATTATATAAGCTACGGAAATATATAAATAATTCTTATTGTCTAACTTACAAAGTCTGACTCAACAATAACTTAAATAAGAATGAGTGCACCGCCCTCTATTGGCAATAGATACTTTTTTCAATTTATGACGTACCGAAGCCTTGGTTGCTGAAATCACGTGACATGGCTAGTTTAATGCGTCCGAACCACTGATTCGAAACGAAAGATTCGTTGACGTTTCGGATCTTCATGAACCAGTGTTTTGAAAGCGCCCATCGCTGCATTAATGCTGCTTATATAAATCAGTTTCGATTGTAGAATATCTTTAAAAAAATAGAATGAATTAAATCTGACTAACGGGTGTTCTGCGAAATAAACTTGATCGGTAAAGATGGAGCAGCATGAAAGCAAACGGACCACAGAGGCACCAGATGTGAAGACAAAAACCTGCCAGTCGTCACCTAGACAAGAGCAGAAGAATGAAAGTCAGTGTAAGTTGGTTATTTGTCAGTAACATAAAATCAAATTAGTTAAATTAATCTGTTATTTGTTGATCGTGACTAATAAACCACATGTGTCAAATGATTTATAAGCCTAGGATGGATGTTATTCCAGATGTTAAAATGACCACAATAGTTGCGGAACTTATTATTATTATTTTTAAATGATCTAAAATGAAACTGAAGCCAAAGAAGCCGAGTGTTTTTAAAAAGTGATATTTAGATGCTAGAATAAATTACCATTTATCCTTTGTAATAAAATTAAAAAGACACAACTACACCACTCTTTAAGCAAAGTATATAGTACATTTCTTTATTGACTTCCTTCCTGCTTTTTGCAACATTTATGATTAATGTTACTGAGAAATTACACCTGCTTCCATTTATTTATTTTTTTATCACAAGATTCCACAAAACAACTCCATTATGGCTTTTAAGTCTAAAGGCTTAAAATTTAGATTAAAAAAATTTCTGTTTATGTCACATATTTGAAAGAATGAGCATTTATATACATTTTCCATACAATTATCTAAGGATGTTTTAATGACCTCTCTCGTCTCACTGTACTGCTGCACTGCACTGTACTGTACTTTTGGCACTGTATCAGAGCAAAAGAGGAAGCTCATAGACAGAATGTATTATGAATTATGAGTGTATGTAATTTATGAGATATGTGAATGTAGATGACATGTGGATGCAGAAGTCTAATATCCGAACCAAATTTATACACAATTATTATCATGCATGTTCTTTTAACAGTCTCTAGTATTTTAATAGTAATATGTAGCCTTTAACGTCTCATATAATAGCTATAAATCTCATATCGTCTACAAATAGCATATTTCTGCTTCAAAGGGTGATAATAAGTTGCTAGTTCATCTTTTGAGATCAGAGGAATTACCAGCTGGCCTCTGTTACACTCATCCCACTAAACTCCTATTCGGGTCACGTCACCAATGTAACCCCATTGGGTAATACTCTGTGAACTCCGAGCAGGATTTGAACCGGCATTACCATTTCTCTTGTTAATCCTGGTCTTTAACCACTATCACGTGTTTCTTGTCACCTCTACTATCACCTACAACTCTTTTGTTTACACACACCCCCTAACCCTCATTTCCATCTGGGTCATGGCACCAATGTAACCCCTTCAGGTTTTATTCCCCTCACTCACTCCAAGCTGGATTTGCACTGGCGTTACCAACATGGAAGATGGCATTTTAGTAAGGAAAAAGGTGGCTAATGTGACCACATGCCTCCCTAACCATCCATGAAAGGGGTTTGAAATTTTAATCCTGTTTACACTTATTTTGACAAACACAAAGTTGAATGGTAGTACCAGTTATAAGTGGGATATAATGGCATCTTATTGTGGAAAGGTAATGACATTACTTGCAAGAACATGAGAACGACTGATTCAACATTTAGTATGTCAAAAGACCTCCATCACATTCAAATCTACTTTAGCTTAAATTCACATTTTTACATTGATATTTTAATGTTTATTTTAGATCAGAATGAACAGAAAGAAGATTCTGTCACTTGGCATGAAAGCCGGACACCTTTCTTTGAGCAAGCGAGTCTTGAGGAGCAGATGACAACTGACACTGAAGAGAAACCATTCATCTGCCCTCGGTGTGGAAAAAGTTTCCCAGTGAAACAGAAGCTCGAGGCTCATTTAAGGATTCACACTGGAGAGAAACCATTCCCCTGCCCTAAGTGTGGAAAAAGTTTCACGCAACAAGGTCAGCTCAACATTCACATGAGAAGTCACACTGGAGAGAAACCTTTCATCTGTCCTCAATGTGATAAGAGTTTCACATCGAAACAAAGCCTCAGAAGTCACATGAGAATTCACACTGGAGAGAAACCTTTCACCTGCCCTCAGTGTGACATGAGCTTCACACAGCAAGGATACCTTAAACGTCACATAAGAACTCACACTGGCGAGAAGCCTTTCACCTGTCCTCAATGTGGAAAGAGTTACAAAGTCAAACAAAGCCTCGAGAGTCACTTGAGAGTTCACACTGGAGAAAAGCCGTTCGTCTGCCCTCAGTGTGGAAAGGGTTTCACAGCCAAGCAGTGTCTTAAAAGTCACATGAACATTCACATTGGAGAGAAACCGTTCACCTGCTCAGTTTGTGGGATGAGCTTCACACAACATCAAAGTCTTAAACGTCACATGTGGACTCACACTGGAGAGAAGCCTTTCATATGCCCTGAGTGTGGAAAGAGTTTTGCAGTGAAACAAAGCCTTGAGAGTCACATGAGAATTCACACCGGAGAGAGACCATTCACCTGCTCCGAATGTGGAAAGAGTTGCACAGTAAAACAAAACCTTGAGAGTCACATGAGAATTCACACCGGAGCGAAGCCTTTTTCCTGCTCTCAGTGTGGAAAGAGATTCACAGTGAAACAAAGCCTCGAGAGTCACATGACCACTCACACTGGAGAGAAACCATACACCTGCTCCGAGTGTGGAAAGAGCTTCACTATGAAGCAAAAGCTCGAGAGGCACATGAAAATACACACTGAAGAGAAGCTTTACATCTGCCCTCTATGTGGGAACAGTTTCACAATGAAAACCAACCTTGAGAGACACATGAAAATTCACACGGAAGAGAAGCCTTTCACCTGCTTTGTGTGTGGAAAGAGTTTTAGGATAAAACAAAACCTTGAGAGTCACATGAGAGTCCACACTGGGCTGAAGCCCTTCATCTGCTGTGAATGTGGGAAAAGTTTCACAGTGAAACAAAGCCTCGAGAGTCACATGAAGCTTCACAATGAAGCAACGGCATTCACCTGCTCCGTGTGTGGAAAGAGTTTCACAGTGAAACAAAACCTTGAGAATCACGTGAGAATTCACACTGGAGAGAAGCCTTTCACCTGCGCTCAGTGTGGAAAGAGCTTCACACAACACGTACACCTTAAACGTCACATGAGAATCCATTTTGACAGAGTCGGGGAATCTTCTCTGCTGTCTCCTGTGTACACCATCCATCCAGATGAAGTGATAGCAGTCATCGCGTACCAGGACACCAACCAGCTCTCAGAGGAGAGTGATGTAGTCAATCTGTTCATATGAATAATGGGCCGTGAGCAATAAGAGACCAATGCGACAATATTGCCACTATTACACCCCTAATGAGTGTTTCTGTTGTTCATCATAATGGGAAATGTAGTGTTTCCCAAATTTTACTTTTACACAATTAGTCTACATATTTTGAATGTTTGTTGAACCTTGTTTGCTTATGCAATTTTATTCAATTCTTATAATGTTTAACCCAATATACAAATACCATTTAAAGGCGTACATTGCACGTCTGTGACTGCCTTGTCTCTGATGCATACGGCACACTTTCAGAAGAAAGCGATCATGTTTACACATGCGATGACTAGCACTTATCACAATCAACCAAACACTGGATTTTCAAAAGTATGTGAAAAATGTATGTTTGCGGCACAGAATCTTTAAAATATGTCAGTGAGTTTTACACACTGGTCTGTTAATGTGCCCCTAAACATGATGCAGCGGAAAAGCCAAACGTGATTGGTTCCTTTACCTGTCAGTTATATGGGCTCTTGGCTTTTTAAAGTGGCCAAAGTTTCCAGAACCTCCTGCCATTAGTCTAAACGTCTGGCTGCACGAGACTAGTGGCTGTTGGTGCTTTTACTTTAAGATTTGTGCTACTTTATCAGATTTTGCTGTCAATATGGAGCAGTCTGATGGGTAGGGTCAAATGCCAGGATGCAGTTTTTGAGTGTCAATAAATAATATATATATATATACAGAAGAGAAAACCAAACCAATACCCATTGTTCCTGTTGATACACTGAATTCTTATGAAGTGAAACGACTAGTTTGTGCAAGAAAATTACCATTCACAACATTACCGTAATACACAGCGTGAACAAACGGATCTTAGCGCATTCACAACTGTCTAGGGCACAAACTTTTTCTGTCATATCTGTCACTTTCTCTGATGCCGTATGCATGGATGCTCACTCACATGTAAGCTGATGATGCTGTTTGTATACAATGGAGGGTGAGGGTGTTTTTTTGTTCATCATTAATCATTTGACTGCAGTAGTTGTAGTAGTAGCAGAAACTGGCAGCAGTGTATTAATTGCTAAGGACAACAGTTTGACCTAAAAACTGTCCTTGAAAGTTTCATGAATCTGTGCACAGAACTGTAACAGATGCAAAGTCATCATTTCATATTCATTTACCCAACAAAAACACTGATAGCTATACTTAAAGTAGGTTTGGGTAAAATCCATTCCAAATCATAATCATAATCATATACTACTCAAACCACTACAGCGATTCTTCAATCTGTTCTTCTCTCCATGCTGAAGATAAGAAGTCTCTCGATGAGCACATACTTGATTAAGCAGAAATTTCCTATAACCTTTTATTGATATACTGTAAGAACATGTATGTGTTTTAATAAACTGGTCATTTGTATCAGTTCATTTCACACCTCATACTACAGAAGAGATACATTGACAGAGCATTTAAATAATTTTGAATGTCAGACAAAACCTTCCTGCAATAACAACCTCTAAAATGTCTGACCCAGTTTTTCCTGACCACACCGCTGCAAAACAAAGCTTGTGTTAGCTGTTTATCACTTTCATTCAGAGATTTAAAGGAGTCAAAATGTACTTTAGCATTGTATTGTATAAATAAGTGAAAAAGCTTCTTGAACTAGAAAAAAATGCAGGACTTGATTTTGTCCATCTGGAATTGACAGGTTGCTGGAGAGATAGGGGTTATTGTTCGTGCATCATAAGAGGATAAAGTTATTTTGATCATCAATTAAAAGAGCATTAAATAAAAATAATAATTTAATGTAATTGTATTATATATTTTAAAATAAATATTGCATTATTCAGTAATATTGTATTTTGATTTAATGTTGACTTTAATATTTTTATAATAAAACTGTCATCAAATTTTATATGATAAAACCTTGCAGTGTTAAGATTGAGACATTAATGTTTTAATATATATTTTGTATAAATCAGACTAATAGTTTAGCTATTTCTTTATTCACAAAATGTCGGAATGTAGAAAGGAACAGATAAAATAAAAGGGTTTTATATAAATGTACTCCCAACCAAAAATGATTGGGGAGATTACCAATCCAAAATCAAACTACAACAAGATTAAGATTTCCAAAACCATAAAAATTCATAATGGTTTCATAATAGCAGATCAATATGGATTTCAATATAGCTGTGTTTGTGAAAGTGTGTGAGCGCTGTGATGGACAGCCCATATGTCCACGATCCTACAGAGGATGAGAGGTTTGGAGAATGGATGGATTATCTGTGTGATTATCAAGGCTGTTGCTATGTAGAGTCTCAGAATCAAGATGGCATGTTACCATAGATACTTTTCCAAATGCATCTATATTTACGTGTAAATATGTTTACAATGTAGTTTTTATATATACCCTTACAGTGCAATATCCCGGTTATATATATACATAGCTATACATATGGCTGTTTTTTACACTTATTATTCTTGCTCTTATTTGTATAATTCCTCTCTTAGTACTTATTTCTTATCTCTTATTTGTATGTTTTAGCACAGTTGGGGAGTACCTTTCAGCCAGAAAAAACATTTCACTGTATGTTGTACCAGCTGTAACTACATGTGACAAATAAAGAATCTAAGACTTGCAGGTTGCAACACGTTACACTGATCCAGCCAAAGCTTTTCTTAGGCAATGTAACATGATATACATTACTCCTGTCAATTCCTACCAAAAAAAATGATTTAATCTTATTTTGTATGTGCACTGAATAGAGTCACCATAGAACATGCAAAAAGAAAAAAAAAGATTTTGACCTGGTCATATTTTATTCCACCATTGTATCGATTATTTTAACGTCTAACCCATCTCCCAAAACTTCCAGTTTGTTCTGGCTTTGTTTTCTTTTTTAACATGTATGTTGTTGTTTTGTTTTGTTGTACTAACTTTTTAATTAAAAACATATTGTCATCACCACTTTCCAGTTGTATTTTCTCCGTGGAATGTTTCTAAAGCAGGGAAATAGGCTATACGGTACACTTCAAAAGCACATAAACAAAACATTTTGTTCAGGAAACGTGTTATACAGTATATTCTTATAAGCTGTTTTATTACAGAAAAATGTAACATGTCTGTAATGTTACTGCAGAAATTAAATGTTAATCATTTCCATGTCTGCGCATGGCCGTGCACTAGATAAGCTTGACAGATTAGTACTGAGACCATACACGGGTTTTCTGCAGTGGGGTTTCCACAAACCAGCTGCATTCGCATTCCTTTGAGGGCCTTAATACTACACTAATCCCTACCTTACTGAATCTAAACTGAACCAGGATCAGTTAAAGTCATACACTGGTTCATGGCCTTACCAGATCAGCGGCCTCTAGTGGTGAACTTCAAAATGCTTCGAAACAGTGACTCGGTTCCTGAAACCACGTGACTTGCTCACTTTGATTCGTGATCCGAACAACTGATTCAAAGCAAAAGATTCATAAGCGTTTCGAAGCTTCACGAAGACCATAAATACATTTTGTTTGAAGCCAAATACATTAATGCCCGGCTATGTAATGTTTGCAACAAAACTGACAGAACCAGGAATGAGTGATTTAACGATCTACTGAATAAACGGCATCGAATATATCCTGGTGATAAAGATGGAGCAACATGAAAACAATCAGACCACTCCAGAGACTCCAGATGTGAAGACGAAAATCTGCCTGTCCTCACCTATGCAAGAGCGGAAGAGTAAAACGGAAGGTACGTATGTGTCACAAGCAATCTGTTCATTCTGTTAATTGGTGTTACTTGCGCCAAATTATGTATGCACACGGGAAGATTTGGTTACTCCAGACATACAAATAGTATTAAAAATAGAATCCAAAAGTGTTTTTTTACTCTTTGAGATCTTTGGTTATTGTTAAAAAATTGCAACATAAAGGGCCAAAACAAAGTAACATCCCTTTACCAATTACCAATTTACCAATTAAAGGCATCCCTACATTCCTAAGTTAGTCTATGTAAATGTATTCTATCTATAATGTATTATTCTGTTAATTTTGCAACTATGGCTACTTAACAAATGCATACATAAACTACTTTACCGGTATATAATTTAAAATTCAAGCAAGAATGTTTTGCATTAATTTACTATTAAAAGCTTAATTTGTCCCTTGAGTTCTCAGTTTCATTGCAGCCAAAAAGTGTGCACAATTCCACCACTCTATAAAGCAGTGCATACTATCTAGAGATATGAAAAATATCCATAAAATTATATCTTTGTTGGATAACAGGTTTGTAAACGAGCTCATACACATGCAAACCTCTATCTCACATGTGCTATTACAGTACATTTATTTAAAGCTCAGACCATTTTTGTTGCACTGTAAGTTAAACCAGTTATTGTAATAATACATTACTCCTCAATTTCACATCCACCTTTTGCCATGTTGCTCTACATGGTTGCACACAGAACTAGACTTTATTGTTATTATATTAGGAAGACTAATTCGTATTGTGGGGACCATTTTTACCAGTATATTGCAAATTATAGGATATCGCCCATTCCAACAAAGGTCACCAACTATTATAATTATATAGCCATGGACAACAATAAATGAAAAAAATATGGCTGCTTGCTTTATACCTTGAAATCCAAAAAAATGACCTCTGTTGCAATCTGCTGTTAAATTGGGGTGCAAGCTATACCTTTGGCTCAAAATATTACTTTTGTTGTGTTTGAAATATTTTTTTACAGTGGTCTTTTAATGTTTATTCTAGATCAAAATGATTTTAAGGAAGACTTTTTCACTTGCCATGAATGTGGGATGGAGTTCTTTGAGCAAGCGAGTCTTGAACAGCACATGGGAATTCACACTGAAGAGAAACCATTCATCTGCCCTCAATGTGGAAAGAGTTTCACCGTGCAACACAGGCTTGAGGCTCACTTCAGAATTCACACTGGAGAGAAACCATTCCCCTGCCCTCAGTGTGGAAAGAGTTTCACGCAACAAGGCCATCTTAACCTTCACATGAGAAGTCACACTGGAGAGAGACCTTTCACTTGCCCTCAATGTCAAACTAGTTTCACATCGAAACAAAGCCTTAAAAGTCACATCCGCATTCACACTGGGGAGAAACCATTCACCTGCTCTGAGTGTGGAAAGAGCTTCATAACACAAGGACACCTTAAACGTCACATGAAAACTCACAGCAGCGAGAAGCCTTTCACCTGTCCTCAATGTGGAAAAAGTTACAAAGTGCAAGAAAGCCTGGAGAGTCACATAAGAGTTCACACTGGAGAGAGGCCGTTCGTCTGCCCTCAGTGTGGAAAAGCTTTCACAGCCAAACAGTGTCTTAAAAGTCACATGAACATTCACATAGGAGAGAAACCATTCACCTGCTCCATCTGTGGGATGAGCTTCACACAACAACAAGGTCTTACACGACACATGTGCACTCACACTGGAGAGAAGCCTTTCACTTGCCCTGAATGTGGAAAGAGTTACACAATAAAACAACGCCTTAACATTCACATGAGAATTCACTCGGGAGAGAAGCTCTTTTCCTGCTCTCAGTGTAGAAAGAATTTTACACTAAAACTTAGCCTTGAGAGACACATGAGAATTCACACCGGAGCGAAGCCTTTTTCCTGCTCTCAGTGTGGAAAGAGATTCACAGTGAAACAAAGCCTCGAGAGTCACATGACCATTCACACTGGAGTGAAACCATACACCTGCTCCGAGTGTGGAAAGGGTTTCACAAGCAAACCAAAGCTTACTTATCACATGAGAAATCACTCAGGAGAGAGGCCTTTTATATGTTCTAAGTGTGGGAAAAGTTTCACGGTGAAACAAAACCTTGAGATTCACATGAGAATTCACACTGGAGAGAAACCTTTTTCCTGCTCTCAGTGTGGAAAGAGCTTCACAATGAAACGAAACCTTGAGATTCACATGAGAAGTCACACTGATGAGAAGCCTTTCACCTGCTCTGAGTGTGGAAAGTGTTATAAAGTGCAGCAAAGCCTTGAGAGTCACATGAGAGTTCACACTGGAGAGAACCCTTACGCCTGCTCCGAGTGTGGCAAAAGTTTCACAGTCAAGCAAAACCTTGAGAATCACGTCCGAATTCACACTGGAACGAAACCTTTCACCTGCTCCGAGTGTGGAAAGACTTTCACAGTGAAACAAAGCCTTAGGAGTCACATGAGAATTCACACTGGAGAGAGGCCTTTCACCTGCGCTCAGTGTCCGAAAAGCTTCACGCAACATCATCATCTTAAACGTCACATAAGAACTCACGCTGAAGAGAAGATTATTGTTAGAGTGGGGGAAATCTCTACTGTCAACTGTGTACTGAATCAATCCACATGAAGTGATAGGAGTCACATCTGCTATTTATCAGAGGAGAGTGATGTAGTTGGTTTGTTTGATTAGGAGAACAGGGCTGATATGAAACCAATTGAACCATTTGGTCAGGATGCCGCGTTTACTCCCTAATCTTAACAAGCAATTGTGTCTGTGTTCATTTGTACCAAAAATGCATGGGAGGAATTAGTGATATCATGATATTTATCGGATGGACGAAATAAAAAAATCATTTTAAATAAATAAGCTCTATCGTTTACTTCGTTTACTACTCTATCGTTTACTTATTACGGTAATAATTTTTCATCATTTGGATAACTGCGATCTTTACACACCACCACTAAACAAGGCACTTCATCTGTAGCATGGACATGTTGTTAAGCACTGCAGTTTTAAAGTTGTTGAAAATGATTTCAAGCCATTGTTTACAGAGCTATATGCGTTTCTCCAATACATGTTGGCCACAATTATTGGCACCCAATTATTGCTACGTCCCTTTTCCCAAGATAACAGCTCTGAGTTTTCTCCTGTAACGCCTGATAAGAGGAAAGAGACCATTCTTTCATCCAGAATCACTCCAGATCCTTTAGATTAGCAGCTCCATGATGCTTCTCCTCTTTAGTTCACCTCACTCAGGGTGTAGAGGTCAGAGGACTGGGACAGCCATGGTAAAAGCTTCATTTTGTGCTCAGTGACTAATTCTTGTGTTTATTTTGATGTTTGCTCTGGATTATTGTCCCGATGGAAGACCCAATCATGACCCATTATAAGATTTCTAACAGAGTCAATGAATTATTGATTTTTATCTGCTGGTATTTGATAGAATCCATGATGCCATATGTCTAAACAAAGATGTCCAGGACCTCCAGCAGAAATATTGATCCACTTGGGGGCTGGTTGATATAATATATTTTTTTTTTATTTGCCAACGACCGGCCCATAAAACAGGGACAGTGGCCCATTGGTTAATTTTCCATACTGACACTGGGCTGGCCTAATCGTCTCTTAACAGGCTCCATGGTAGAGTATCTGAGACACGAATTGTGGCCCATTGGTTGACTGTCTTAAAGGACATTGAGCTAGTCCAATGAAATCTCAGGCCACGCCCTGCCTCCCTCCTGGCCAGCCCTCATCTCCCTTGACAAAAACTGCTATGTAGAGTTCGACCGGAGTTTGAGATGAGTCCGCCTATAACAATGGATAAACCAGAAAAGAGCAAGGGGGGTGCAGAGAAGCTGCGGGAGAAAAGACGCAAGAGTCTACAAGTGGAAGAAGCAAAATATAAGGAGCTTAATAACAGAAGCTCGCATAAAGGTGAACGGAGGAATCTTACCGGTCCTGATGCCTGCGCACGCCACAACTGTACGACACGTGAACACTTTTTAAAACAGCGAAAAAGTCAAAATGAAAGACACCATTAACTTACTGTATTAGTGTTTGCATTTTTTGTGGAGGTATTTGCTGTCCCATAGTGTGAATATTACTGGCAGAATTTAAAATTATAGTAGTCTATATGTACACAGTTGCCCACTTATTTTAATTAATTGAAAAGTCTTTTATATATATACTGTATATTATAGGCCTATATGCGGTGGTGGGCCGGCTGGACCATAAAATGCCAGGGCCGATTTTTCCTCCCAGTCCAGCCCTGGTTACTAGTACTTATTGTTTTTAGATAAAATCCTTTCCATTAAGTACTAGTGCTTTTTCATTAGCTACTAAGTGACCTTAGTTGGTCATCAAGTGACCTTTAGTGTCTGAATGGAGATAAAACACCAATTTTATTATCTATTATTTTTATCTTTTTCATCCAGTAAAAACAACAAATATCATATCAGGTTTGTATGTTACCTTGTTTTGGTTTTTTTTGCATTTTGCAAACACAGACATTGAATGTCGTATAATAATATTCTGTGGGCACATTGCAGACACTTAATGTTTTACATGAATGCTCTTTACAGGGCACACAAAATTCAAACCTTACAGTTTTCAGACAAATATTTTATTTGTTTGGACAAATATATATAATCATAAATTTAAAAAAAAACAGGTTTGCTGTACACAAGAGTGTAACTTTGGTTTGAGAAGTAGGAGGATTCGATGAATCCCATTTTCTGCATTTACATGAGATATATTTTTTTATATTTAGGGACACCAAGATTTCAGAGAAAAGTTTTATTAAGTAAATTATGTGTGAATAAATATATATAATTTGGGACTTAATTCCCACGGTTAAACAAATTTTTATTTTAAACTAACTACTGTACCTGAAAATGCATAAACAACCATTAACAAATTAAGAGACTAGCTACTAGCTAGCTTGTCTTCAGTTGCTGTTTCAGCTCCACCTCATCTTTCCTCTAATATGGAAACGATATGAACATATTGAGTCTTACATTAAACTAGCATTCAGAATCTTGTCTGGATGTATTCTTGTCCTACACTGGCGGCGGTTACTTGCATTAACATGCAATCTATCCATTTCTCTGTAGACTAGTTTAAAGCGCATAAATCATATTTAATTTATTGCGTCTAAAATATTATATATGGGGGGAAAAGACGAGTTATCTCTCAAACATGTATCTTAATTTGACATCATCTCATCGATGGAGTTTTGGTTCCTTGCCGCTGTCGCCTCTGGCTTGCTTAGTTGGGGACACCTGATTTCTAGTGATTATCATCGTCTTGACTACAGAGACCGTCTCTGTGTTTGATAAAGTTTAATCTCTTCATTATACATTACCATCACTCTATTCTAATAATGTTCAGTGCTTTGCTACAATCTGTATTGCCATATAAATAAAAGTGATTGATTGACATACAGTATATTAACTGCGAAACTGTTAAAAATAATAAATAAATAAATAAACAAACAAAATGTGCGATTTTCTTGCGACTGCAAAGCAAAATTTTCTCTTTTTTGTCTTTCACTTTATTATGCTGTTTTGATGTTCATAAAAAACTTTTTGATAATATGTGTTGTTTATAAGGTGTGTTATTTAATATTTTTGTGAAAACCATAATACATTTTTGGGAATTTTTTGATGCCTTTACTGTCACATTAAAATAAGAATTTTAACCTGCATTAATAGTTCTCTTGCAGAAAAGAGCATTGATTTCTTAAAAACATAAATAAATAAATACTGACCCCACACTTCTGAATAGAAGTATCTTGTATATGACTTTTTTTTTTCCTTTGGTGCTGTGGTGTGCCAACTTGCACCTCCTGTATCTTGTATATAGTCATTATTCATTATCTATAGCAATCCGTGATCTAATTTCTTCAGTGTCTCCTCCCCTTTCACATTATAACCAGCAGCTGGGTGGAAAATATGCCCCCCACCTCAATCCCTCTCTCTTCTCTCTCTCTCTATCTCTGATATGCTGAGAACAGAAGGGAGGAGTTTTAATTTGAATCCTGAACTGTTACCCTTCACAAGGCTCAGAGACAGCGGTCTGAATGGATCGCTGTGGATTAAAACACCTGGCTGTGGGTTCACTCGCTCCTCAGGAAATGATTTTTGAGGGCAAAATTCTGTGATTGGTTGTTTACAGAAGTTTTACTACTGGTGCGCACCGAGAACAAGTGCTGAGCAGCGATCTGAAACATAAAATGAGATGCATATCTGGAAAGGACCAGATCAAGACAGAAAATGTCCAAGTATTTATTTTCTCTCTCAAAGTACAAAGGTATGTTGTAAAAAGTGCTTCAACAGTATCATATTTAGTTAAAATGTATTTCTCATTATTTGGAAAAAAGTTAAATAAAATAATTTATTTATTTAAAAAATATGTGCATATTTCTTCTTTTTTTTTCAATAGAATATTTTTAAATCCATGAATTAATCTTTTAAACATTTTTTGACCATAGCTGTAACTGTGTGATTTGTGTAATTCTGTACTTTTCTTCTTTTAATATTCATGCAAGATATCTCTCTCAAAGTGAGGTAAATCAGTGGAAGCAGTGTGTCAGGTGAAGCATGGCTGGAAACAGTATTTTACTACATCTTCTGCTCACTGGCATTGTGGGATGGGCTGCTAAAGCACAGGAAGAGACCTCTACTGATATAGACATCCAAACAATCAATCAGACTATAGATCCTCTATTGATTTCTGTGACATCAGAGGGACCTCCAACTTTGACCACACCTGCAGAGGTGGAGGACGACACTGTGCCGTCCACTGGCACCCGCTGCCGGGGTTACTATGATGTCATGGGCCAGTGGGACCCTCCTTTTAATTGTAACGCTGGTATCTTCTTATACTGCTGTGGCACCTGTTTCTACCGGTTCTGCTGTCAGTTCCGTCAGCAGCGACTGGATCAGACTTCCTGCTCCAATTATGATACTCCAATTTGGGCCAACACTGGAAAACCAGTGGCCACCAACACTGAGGTGCAGCCAGACCATGAGCGGGATCGGACTCACATGATTGTGTACATCATCTGCGGTGTGGTGGCCATCATGGTCCTGGTGGGAATCTTCACTAAACTGGGGCTGGAGAAGAGCCGTGGAGGCCAGAATGACCTCAGTAACTCCAGGTGAGTAGAAATAAGCATTACAAAAAGCTCTCGGATTTCATCAAAAATATTTTAATTTGTGTTCAAAGATGAGCAATGGCCTCAAGGGTTTTTAGATTTAAATTTTGGGTCAAAAGTGCCTTCAAGCACCATTTCTTTTTTTTTCGGAAAAGCCTTTACACCAGGAGCAGACCAGAAGATTCAATGTGTTTTTTTATGTTAAAAGTGCTAATAGAGTGTGTTGGAATATTTTTAAACCAGCCTTAACATCTAAGACCAAGTAACAGCATCCAGCCAAAACTAAAGCCATTCATATGTATGCTGCTCTTCTGGCGGTCTAATATCCTGTTCCCGTCATCCTTTCAGAGCAGCTCATCTTCGCTTTATTCTTACTGACCATCAGTACAGCCTGCATTCAGGGTTCAGGGCATTCACTGCACGCATGCGCCACACATTTTATTTGTGAGGTCTGCCTGCAGCATGCATGCAGCGATGCTCAGAGTAGTTAAAGGAATTGTATCATGACAAGATTAAATAAAATTAATATTTTTGTATGTTTTTATTTTCTCTGCGACACTTTATTTTCTTACTGTTTTGGCAGCAAAATGTTAAACGAATTTTGCAAGACACAAAAAATTTAAGACTCTTGACAAAACAAATTAAATACAATTTTCTGCAGGCTACACATTTATTTGTTTCTCTTTCTTTTATTAGCAGAGATTTGAATGTGAGATTCTGGAAATTTATTTTTAACGGACAGCGGGTGAACAAAGAGGGAAAATATAACGGGTTTGGGATATAACTCTGCAGGAGCTGGCAAGAGAAGGACTAAAAAATTTTAATAAGAGTGCATATTCATGACACAGCTGCATTAAAAAGCTAACCTAAATATTTCTTTCTTACGTCTCAGTTCCCATTTCTCCTTCTCTGTTTCTTTCTCTCTAAACGTCACATCAAAACCTTTCTTCGCATCATTCTAATTATTCAAAATCCCTTTATGAATATCAAATTACCTGTCAAGAGCAATATAACAAAATACAGAGGCTTTATAATTCCCTCAGCGTTTTGCCGTAACCCCATTTTAGACAAGAAATGACCCAATAATGCAAACAGCCCTACCAAGATGAACACATTTGCAGGACAAAATTACTCAACGGAAGATTAGCACTTTTCCAAGGTTAACACCTCTCCAAAAGCATTTCCACAGCCGCTGAACACTGCACACCAGATTAACTCTTCTTACAAGATTAAGAGTTCTGCTAAGATTAACACTCTGCTTTAAGATTAAACCAACTTCTCTACAGATTAACTCTTTTTGAGGCTACTGCTAGACTTCGCAGCTCTAGAGAACTAATTTATACACTTCCATTCACACCATTAAAAAGGACGTAAAACATTTTGCCCACATGTCAAATGGATGTTGAATTAGGCTCCAAAATAATTTCCCACTCGCATTTCCAGTCATGTCTTAATATTTACCTATGTATCATATTCCTCAAAACTCTCAGACCACAGTCAAACATAAGACAAATCTGTCAGGGTTAACTTATACACTCCACCTATACTTGTTTTGTCATGTAGGCATAGGAATGGGCTATATTTACTTAAATGTGTGCCATTGCTGAACAATAAAGGACATAAAACAGGGAAGGGAGAATATGGACAACACACAGAATGTGAGTCATGATTATGTGAGACATAATTCACTGTGGATTCCAGCAGTGATAATCGAAATCTATGATTCAGATCACATCTTAAACAGCATGCTGAGGCCAAAGGCAAGATTCTATGCCATATACAATATCCCATCTACAGTTAAAGAAAAATAATTCTCATGCTGGGCAGGGGACTCCAACATATGGGTGTCCTGGGGGGCAAAAACCTTTGAGATATCAGATTTATATAATGTGAGACCTTCTGGATCTGGCACAGATTTGTTTTTAGACAACTGGATTTTGAATGCGACTCACCCCCGAATATTGTTATACTGATAATTAGGTTGAACAGTTACTATAAAAACTGTGTAAAATACTGTGGAAGAAACAATATTTTCATATTACAATCAAGTTACACTTTCTGCATAATACTTACTCTATTCAGATGAGCAGTTATCAACCCAACTGTCTTTTCCTATTGATTACAGGCTGTTACGTACAGTTGCATTTTTAATTGAACCTGGGAGAATTTGAGGAACAAAAGCTTAAAATGTGCAAAAACATAGATTTGCATATTGTCCTGTAGAGTTTTTTCTGGCCACTGTCATCTCTATTGTTTGCCATTGCTTTTAAAAAGAGATCTAAACAAATGAATCTGAATTACATTTATAATTATTTGATTAAAATTCAAAAACAAATTTATATTGTAATAGTAGGCAGAAGAAATGGTATGAAATGTGAAAAAAATTCTGATGGTTAATTAATAAATAGTTTTTGGTTGTAGCACAGTGACAAATAAATGCTAATAATTACGTTTTTTTATTTTTAACATTTTTTTTAACAGTTTGTCACTGTAACATCTATCTGTTATATCTGTCTTTTATACATAGTTTAAATGGGCCTGTATACATAAAAGTATATATTTGTCTAAATCATATCTCATGTTTGGGTGTCCTTGGCATTAAACAGTTTGAAAACATCAGTTTACATTTCTTGTAAAGATATTTTTTTCATTAATTGAAATAATGCAGTGAGATTATTGTCTGCACAAGGAGTCTGCCAACAGCCAGTGCTCCACACAGAGATCTGATCTGATCATCATCAGTCTGTCTGGAATGACATGAAGTAACAGAACAAACCGAGACAAACTCAATCCAGAAGAACTGTGGCAAAGACTCCAAGATGAAGGAAAAAACAGTATATACTTTTAACTTTATACATTCAAAAAGGTCTGTAAGCAAGGTTGCATTAAGTTGAAGACATTGTAATATTACAAAATATATATTACAATGAATCCTGCTCTTTTAAACTTTTTATTTGTCAATAAATTAAAAACAAATGTTCCATAAATGTTCCAGTTTCCACAGAAATATTAAGTTAATATTACTGTGTTAAAAATATATTTTAAGATGACAAAGTTAAGATAAAAATACTGTAAATGTAAGTGATGGATGCTGAAAACTCAGCTTTGTCTTCACAATTATTTTAAAATATGTTCATAAAGAAAATCCACAGATTATTTTAAACCAGTTGTGCAGCAGGTGACTTTCATGGTCTGAACTGGAAGTGCCCCTCTCATCTTCTCAGATCAATCCAAATTAACCTGAAATACCTTCTTGAGGTGAGGACATACTCAAACATTCCAAGACAGAAATCCAGTCCTGACAGTAGATAACACACTGAAGCTTTCACGCCCTGCCTGGACATACTGTCTCCAGATCTGGACATGTCTCCACTCACCCCTGAGCCTTGACTCAAGTCTCATGTGTCACAAAGTAAACCCCGGGATGTGGAAATGTGGTTATTGTGATGGAATTCATGCTCCATGTTTCCTGGAAATGATGGCTTCTCTGCCGCCCACTAATTTTCCCAGGTGTGATCCAGAAACAAACTTCCAAAAGACACACTGCTGTCACATTCAGCAATCAGCTGATTTCTCCAAGGAATTACATCACCTGGTGGAATCACTCGTCTATAAACTCCTGGCCTGAGCTCAGTCTAAAGCACAGTAATGCAGATTGGACATCGTCTTTGACTTTGTTCCCTCACATGTGGACTCATAAATGACTCAGAGACGACTTTACCTGTATGTGACGTCCACGTGAGACAGACGTTTAGCCCAGGGACTGATGAACTGCTTTGAGCAAATAAAGAGGCCATCAGCTCAGCGGCTTCTAGCTGCCAGCAGAATATCGCTCTCACTTTATACGGAGGTGTTGAGTGCTGGAGACAAAACGAAGGGCCGGTGATTTAAAATCCAGGGAACAGAGGCAGCGCTATCTACACCAAAAAAAGTAGCTCATGACAGATGCTTTGGTATAAATTAAGATGAATCACCTCTGGTTTGAGCGCAGTGGTGAATTTCAGATAACCTTTTTGAAAGACGTTCCTGGATCACAAGAGAAAATTCTAAGGAGTTGATATTTTAAAATCTAATTTTTCAGTGGTAAATTTCTACATTCTGCTGTATTAGACTCAGGTTTGGAGCAGGAATATTTGAGTTGCGTGACCAGTGCAAGATAGGAAGAGTGTTCAGGAAACCTGTTTGGAAATTCTGTTTGAGGAGTTTCTGAGAAGCACTGGTGTGTTTCTTTTAAATGAATATTTGATTAAAAAAATCTCATCTTTCTATCTTTCCAAAACCTCAAACTTTATATTGAGGACACATGCCATGCTGATTAAGTTTATAGCTAGCTTTATTAATAATAAACATTTAGTTGAATGCCAAAAACTCTATCACCACCTTGAAGTTGTGTTAGCATTCAGCAATTCAAGGATGTTAAATAATGGTTAACAAATTGCCTAGAAGCTCTTTGGAGCTTTTTTCTATCTCTGCTATAAAAATAATATTAATAATAATTGTATTCGGAAAACATCATATTAATGATTCCTTTCACATCTGATTTGATTTACTGAAATTTTCTTCAGCTTTTATATTCCTGTTTTTCTTGCCAGAGTGCATTTATCTGCATTAACTTTCCTTCTGAGTCAAATTGTTCACTTTCTGTATATCCAGTTTATTTCTTTTGATTTGTCTTGTTTTCCATAATTAATAGCTTGTCGTGCTGTCTTTTTATTAATATTTGTTATTATTATTTATTAGTTTATTTATCATGCTCTATGAAACAACCTTGGGTTCTGTTAAAGGATTTCTGACTGTAAGCCTGTTAATTCATATGGAAGTACAGTAAACAAAAGAATACATAAATATCTCAAATAATTTAGTTACAAATACATAATAAACATAATACAACATACCCAAAATAATAAAGTTATTTTAATTTGATTAATTAGCATATCATGTAATTCGTTTGATTAAAATAATCAGTTGACATTTCTAATGTTTATATGCATATTACACATAAAAGTAATGGCCCATTACTGTGTCTGTCTAAATGAAGAGAGACAGTGTGAGGTGTGTTCAGAACATTTGTTTTTACTTATGCTAAATGTTTGTAGCATAACATCACAGTCACATGCTTAAGACCACACAATAGAGTACATGTGAAGGCAATATCTGTGCTGTTTTCATTTGACGTCATTTGCAGGAATGAATAGACACACACTAGAATCTCATCCCATTTAGACCCGCTGCCGTGAAACTGTATGTTTTTACAGGACTACTTGTTCATTTGTTAAAGTGCATGGATTAAATGTGCTGTGTCTTTGCATTTTTGACTTGATCTATTAGACAACATCCAAACCTGAGACAGCAGGCTAATTAAACATTTCGAGTGAACACTGGACTCTGCAGTTAATAAAACATAAGAGTTCATTAGTGTTCTCCCGACTTCAGAAGACTTTGAAACCATAAGGTTCAGAATTCATCTGATCATCATTAGCAGAAAATCATTAGTACATGTGACCTTGTTAAAGTTCCTGAATGCCTATATAAAGATCAAATTAGTTGTCAAAAATATGGCAGCATTTAAGGGAACATCAAGAATGTGTTTTTCTGCAAGTCTTGTTAGTTTAAAGCAAAAGTTCACCAAATGTAAAAATGTACATTCCCTCAGTCCATACACAATGTAGATGAGTTTGTTTCATCATCAGAACAGATTTGGAGAAATTTAGCTTAATTATCTACTTGCTCACAAATGGATCCTCTGCAGTGAATGGGTGCAATCAGAATGAGAGTCCAAAAACATCACAGTAATCCAGCCCATTAATTACAAACACGTTGTTGCTCCACAAGATAATTGATAGACTGGAGTCATGTTTATTACACCATTTGTGGATTATTGTTATGTTTTCAACTGTTTGGATTCTGACGGCACCCATTTACTGTAGATGATCCATTGGTGAGCAAGTATAACTTAATGTTAAAGGGGTCATACAAAGCCAATTTTCCACAAGCTAATATGATTCTTTAGGATCTTAATGGAAAGTTTGTAATATAAATTGCTTTTAAAAAAAAGTGCAAAAAATGCTTGTTTTAGCCTGTCAGAAACATGGTGATTTCAAAGCAAGTTTAACTCCATCAGCAGCATTTGTGTCTGGTTGTTGTTAATTACTAAAGAAGCTTATTCTCTAAATGTACTGTGATGAAACAGGAGAATTCATTTAATGCAGTGCATTTAGAGAAGCTGTACATCTTTCATGATGGCAGACTTTTTATTGATTTTCAGCTCATGGGCTGCTCGAGGAAAGAGGAACAAGAAAGTACCAATTAAAGCTTTGAGAAGCACTCAGTAAAAAAGAGATTAAATAAAACAGAAGTAAAACAGGTTTTTGTTTGTGCACTGAAATACTGTGCACAAAGTTAATAAATGTGGCCCCATAATATGGGACATATTCCAAAGAACATAATCTAAAACTGATTTCATTTCTGTATGTACTGTACTGTAGGGTATATTTTTATGTTGACTACAGGATTCACTCATCGGCATTTGGAAACCATGACTTTTCTGTGACTGGTGTGGTGAGCAAGGGATTTTTTCGTGTGTGTGGATTCCTTTTGTGTCATATTGCATGAGAGCAATAATGTACAAAACAGAAATAAAATGTGAATTCATCTTCATTTTTAAAGCTACATGTGCCTACTCACCTTCCAACTCACCACCACATTTCCTCCACTCCCATAAAAATATTTCCTGTGTTAAGAAAGAAAGGCTCTCTTTCTTAGTTTGTGCCAACTGCTCATTAGACTGAGCACCAGGAACGTGAGGTGTTAGATTTATCACAGTCCTCTTTTGCCAAGGATATCAGCTGAACCTCAGATCTCTCAGATCTGGCTTTGGTTGCTGCTGTAAACGCCTCTCTTGGCACTTAAAATGTGTCGCATGATTTCTTGCCTGCCTCATAAACAGAGGGGCACACTGGAACTGTGATAAGCCCTTCTGATTCCTTTGAAGTGCATGACTAGTCTTGGAAAGAGATCATTGCATGTATGAACAGAGATCTCAAATTCATAATTTGTGTAGGCATAAAGAGAGTCAAGTGTATGTTGTCAGCGAGAGTGATTGGGGTATTGGACTTCCAAACCTCTAAAAGCTGAGCAGGAAAAAAAAAAGAGAAAAACATAAATCATTTCAATCTGTTTCTTGGCTCTGCTGTACAAACACTAGAGCTCAATAGTTGTGCCTCATTTTTTTCTTACCCTTTCAAAATACTGTAGGTCCTATTCTATTGTTGTAATGCCGCTGAGTTAAAAATGACCTCAACAGCACAAACCAACTGATCCCCAAACCCATCTTTCCCTTCTATGGTTCACAAAAACCACTTGTTACAGTGAACCTAAATAAGAGTATAAATGCTTAATTAAATAGCTTATAATTTAATCAGGGCAATAGTTTATTGAACAGTTTTAATAGTACAAACATTTAAACTTTACAACAATAAAAGAATGCAATGCAGTATAGTTTAAATTTTAACTTAAAAAGATGAGCTATTCAAAATGTAAGATGCTTTTAAATGCCACAGCCATATCACCCTGCAGCCCAAGCCTGGTTGCCCACTGAAGCTAAGCAGGGTTGAGCCTGGTCAGTACCT
>JAUCMT010000001.1:23709706-23730286 GCA_032357475.1 Enteromius thamalakanensis
ATATTAGAAAACATTATATTTAGGTTAATATAATATAATATTATATAATATAATATAATATAATTAATATATTCTCCAGTAGTGACATTTTTGGTTATAAAAAAAGTCTAAATAATCATTAGAGAACATTCTGTAAACCTAAGTAGGTTGTTTGTGTTATTGCCAAAATTAAAAAAAATTGCTTTTAGATATCATTATGTGTAGATTATTTTTAGGTTAACACAAACACATACACACAATATTGGCTTCAACATATTTATTGTTTAAAAACAAATGTCCAACTAAAACCTAGAAATAACCACTGAGTAATCATGTGTAAGTTCTCTTTAGACTGTAAGAAAAGTAAAAGTTTATAAAAATATCAAATAAACAACATTCTGTAAAGGTTAGTTTATGGTTATAAACATCATTTACTCACCTTTAAGCATGTCCACACCTGTATGAATTTCTTTTGGAGAAAGTCTGTAACCAGTCTGTCATTGGTGACCAAAAACAGTTACAAACTTTCTCCAAAATACTTTCCTTTGTGTTCAACAGAACAAAGAAATTCATGCAGGTTTGAAACTACCTGTGGGTGAGTTGATGATGACAGAATTTATGTTTTGTGTTAGGTTTCTTTAACACACACACACACTGGAGAAGTTATATAAAAGATTATGGTTATTAAAAAAAAAGCCCAAAAGTAACACTTAGGGAACATTCTGTGTAGGTCCTATTACAGAAAACCTCTCTGGAATATCTGGAAAGCTTAAAAAACGAAATTTTTTAGCATTGTCTTGCACACTAGCCTGTAATATATTGTATATATTGCCTTGTTTTGAGCAGTTCTTCAGACTGGAGGTTATCATAACGGTTTGATACGCCCCGCTGTGCCGTTCCGCAGTCATGTGTACCAGCCCACCGAGATGGCCCTGCTCATGAACGCAGGACCGGTCAGTAACAATGCTACACATTAACAATACTTCAGCATCTACATTCTCACAAACGGCTCACCTCACGCTTTCTGTTCCAGATCCCGACCGCCCCTCCAAACTTCACGGGGAGGCATCTGTGGTGAGAGCGGTTACCATGGCAATAATGTCCTCTCGGGCCCCCTAAAAGGATTGAGTTCGGGTGACTTCACAGGGTCAAAAGGCACTTTACTAAAGTTCCATGTTAATCATTTGGAAATGCTCCTGTAATAAAAGTTTTGGACATTTTCAACATGGGAGCAGGCTAATTTTGCACATGTTCTCTATTAAGTGCTTAATACAAAATAAAGGACGTGCTACATATTCAATATCACTCCGGTGATGTCTGTTTAGATTACATGAATCAGACACTGATGAGGACCTGTAAGAATTTACATAAACAGAGATGTGTGAAAGAGAGGAGAGAGTGTTAAAACCAACATGAAATGCTGGTAACGGACCCATTTACTTACATAATGTGACGCATTTCTAAATGTGAGAGAATAAACGTCCTTCATTCATTTATTCAATGTGAACTGATTGACCGGACGGGAACATGAGAGGCATTTGTGATGTCTGCCAAAAATAAAACAGCATATTATTTCAGTGGCCAATTTACAAAAAACACGCACAGATGATAAATGATTAAACTGTCTAAAATGTAACCAGAAATGTGTAATAAGCAAGTAAACGGGTCAGTTTTCATGCTGAGATTGTGTGTGAGAGATTATTTCATTAATTTCTAGCCTTCTAGAGAGTCTTCTGCCTGCATTCCACTTTAGATAAATATAATCAAAATCTATCTTTGAAATGTATTCGACTGTATTTCAGTTATTTGAATCGTTTTGTATTGAATTGTTCGATTAGTATCTTCTTTATAAGCTTTTTTAAATGCAACCTGATATCACGTTTGATGTTTTTCCCAAACTTTGCACGCTTGGTTGTCAGTCTTTATGATGCAGTGGATGGTATTCATCATTAAATGTGATGCCGTGTTTGATCTTGTAAGGCAATACTGTGTGATAATAAGCTGCTGTGAAGGTGCTGCAGTCTCACGCAATGAGACGAATCAACAGGGTCAATGGAAACGAGTTCGCTCTTTAATCTGATGTATTGCACAGAATGTTGTATTTTTCCCTATACTTGATGTCTATATTTGAAACAAATTCTAATAAACATTCCTGCAGTGCTTTTAAAGCGTCTCTTTGCATGTCACGTTGTGCGCGTGCGCGTGCTGGCGCTCGGTCACCGTTGCTAGGGACGCGTGGAGAGGTTCCCAAGGAAGAGACGAGCGACTTCTTCCGGATTACAGTCTAAAGGAAAGCGTTCCCACGTGTGGCAAACGAGTAAGTAATAAAAGAAACATGTAACGCTAATAATAGAATTAGTTAAACAACCGGAATATTTAACCGCTGCAGCGAATATTTATGTACGTTAAGTTATCGGCAAATAAGTAAGTTATGTTTATTAAAACAAGTTGATTTGACAGTGTTGTTATAATACTGCTTAAGATTCAAATGTTAAAAGAAGCCATCAAACGGGCATTCCACACATACTTTGAATTAATGTCATATTACTTACGATTTACGTTTAATTACGTATAAATCGCATTTTAATTAATAAATGTAAGTTTGCATGATACTATGTCATTCAGATGTCTTGTGTTTGCAGATGGTGAAGGCTGATCTACATTAGAGGAAAAACCAATGAAAAGAACCCCAAGGATGCTAAAAACAAGAGGTTTTTGAGAAGTTAGTTGACATGGCAGTCGACGGGTCGGCCAAAGAGAAGAAGAAGAAGAAGAAAATTAAGTTGGAGGAAGTTCAGGATGCAGTTAAAAAAGAAAAACCTCTTAGTGATGTAGCTGAGAAAAAGAAAAAGAAGAAAAAGAAAGTGAAGGAGGCAGAAGCAGCAAACAGTCCTGTTTATTGTGATGCTTCCATCCAGACTACCGTCAAAACAGAAAGCTCAGAAATAAACATCAGTGATGCTCCTGAGACAAAGAAGAAGAAAAAGAAGAATAAGGAGAAAGTGGTTGTCGGTGAGAATGAAGATCATGTAGTGTCCAAGAAAAAGAAAGCCAAGGAACTAGAGTACGAAGGAGAGCTGGAAGGTGTGAAGAAGAAAAAGAAGAAAAAGCAGGGAGAGGTGAAGGAAGAAGAGGCTGATTTAGGACACGGTGTGGAGATGGTGAAAAAGAAGAAAAAGAAGAGAAAAATTGATGATGTGGCCGAACAAGAACAAAACACAGAACCGGCGGAGGAAGGGATAAAAAAGAAAAGGAAAAAGAAAAAAGAAGCAGATCAGTGTGAGAATAAAGTGAAGACAAAGAAGAAATCTTCAGCGGAAGAGGAGCTTGATGAGATCAGCAAAATTAAAAAGAAGAAGAGCAAAATGCTGGAGAAGTTGTTAAAAGGTGTGGATGAGAGTGAGAGTCACGCAAACGGAGGACAGGAGAGTTCACCGGACAAGAAGAAGAAGAAAATCAAGCAGGAACCGGCAGGAAAGAAAGGGAGCGAAGGTGACAATAAGAAAACCCCAGAGAAAGTGAAAAAGAAAAAAGCTAAAGAGGAAGCGATTGAGGCCGTCGTGGAGCGAGCCAGTAAAGCGGTGAGTCTTCAGATCACGATGGGCTGCTTACAGTGTGATGATAAATAACCTGACCTTCAGTGTAAATATTACAAAATACATTTTTAAATATTTTGGTATTATGTACTTGCATAGTATTTATTAATTTTTTAAATGAGCTTTATTTTCATAGTTTTCAGTTTCTTTTCGTTTTTGCAAAAATGTGCTTTTTAAATAATAATAATAATAATAAAAAACTTGTTTATGGTTTATTTTGGTTTTGGTAATCCCCAAGGCAACTTTTCTCATTCTCACTAAACTGTCTAGAATGTTAGCAGGTAATGATTCAGCCAAAATCAAAAACATATGCATGCATTGCTCCGGGTTTAAATGACTTGCTGCTAAGTTTGATTGGTGCGTTCTCTCTCTGCTCTCAGTCTGATGTGGTGTTCCTGTCAGCAAGGCCTGGAAATCAGGATGAAGTCTCTATAGATCAGGTACAACACCAGATGATGCTTCACCACATACACCGTGAATAAATAAATGAGATTTGTGTTGTTCCACAGGCTCGCCGACTCGCCCTACAGAGGGACATAGACAAGGAGTCTCAGCCAAAGCCGGTCAGTTCCTCATCAGAACACTTGCATTTAGTTTAATGTGGTTGTATAATTATTTTTATAAAGCTTTCAGAAGGGACTTTTGATGAATGAGTAGACTCCATGGTCTTAAACACCTTTACTTTTAAGAGTATGAGAGCAGTGCATGGGTCATGTGATGGGTTTGTGTTTGCCTGTAGAGTCTCGGCCAATGGGTCACGGCGCAGTTCGACAGCTCTGACAGACAAGCCAAGTTCCTGCGCTTGATGGGCGGGTTTAAAAAGAGCAGCCAGCCCCTCACAGGATCCTCCGGCCAGGCCAACAAGGCGCTGGACAAAGAAGGACAACAAACGTTGCAGCAAGGCCTTCTGGGAGAGTTTGAGCGCGCTCAGAGCCGTCATATGGACTTCAGGAATAAAGGAGTCGGGTTGGGGTTTGCGGCGCCGTCCAATAAGAAGTTTGCCATCGATGTCAATGCAAGGAACTCTGTGCGATTCGATGACTGAGAGTTACGGGATATTTCACTCATGGTTTACTCAAACCTGTGTGCTGTCATCACATCAGTCAGGCTCCAAAAAGGACAAAACCACCCGTAAGAAATCCGTTTGCAACGAAGCAAGGGTTAGAAAATGATTTAATGTATTAAGCAAAGAGGACTTTATTTTTGGAAACCTAGGAGCTCAGAAACACTGTATTTTAGTTTAGTATTTCTCAAGTTTCTTTTAAATCGGATTGAATTCTTTTGGGTCCTCCTTAGAGATGTTGTGCTCGGGTGAAAGATCATGAGATGTATTTGAATTGATCCTTAGATTTGTGCTGGAAGAAGAAATGACACAAGAGCAAATAAAACCACTGGATTAGATTGGGTAATTGTGATTGATACTGCATTATTGCCAGATGTTAGTGAGACTGCGGTGTATTCACAAGCATTTTTATGCTCACCGAGGCTGCATTTATTTGGGTATATCATGAAATGTTATTAGCTTTTAAGCATCAATGCCACATGATCCTTAAGAAATCCAATATGCTTGTTTTATATGCAATTGTGTCGTTTCTTGTTTTTGTTAAAATTTTGATCAATGTATTTCAAAGGTAAGCTCACAAGAACTATTTTAAACGGAAATGCTTTTTAACATTATGCGTTTACTGTCACATCTGGTCAATTAAATGCACCCTCGTTATAGAAGTATTTATGTTTTACATCTTACTGATGCAAACCTCTGAATGAATTTTAGTGGGATTCAAGCAATAGTGGGATAGCAAACTACAAAGCAACATTCAAGACAAACGTTACTGATCTTGTGATGTTAAAACGTTTATTTTTTTCTCTTGTAAACACATGACCTCTCAACAGTTACAGGAAGAAGACAGAATAAAGAAACGTATCACATCAGACATTTCCAGATCTTCTGAATAAAAGCAGCAAGCGGTAAAAATGAGTTCATCTCTGGTGACTATTTTTACGGTTCATGCACTTCAAAGAGTTAGAAAACAGTGCCGCCAAATGTTATTGCTCTATAAACTTCAAATCCCATTGTGAAAGACTGCAAATAAATCTGTTACAGTGGATGTGATTGTGACAATAGTACAATTCCAGTTTTCCGCTTTGAAAAAGAGCTGTGTGTTCTGGAGCTCCATTTATATATGTGTCTTAGCCACATTTTCATCCATAGCTTTTTCCATCACTGCTTGAACAAGCTCGAAACATTCAGGACCATTTAAAGTATCGACAAAATAACATTCCACAGTAATGTTTCGGAGCTTCCTAAAGCACTGCAAGACATGAACAAGTGATATTATAATCACAGGTGTGTCGGGGGATCAGGAATGCCAGAATACTGCGTAACGCAATTACGGTAATGTGATACCCCTGCAGTATTCACTTAGTAGTGTGCATCACAGGCAGTGTGGAATGTGACACTCCAGAGTCACACCTAGAATTCCTGACAGTTCCTGGGCTGAGAGTTCTGCACGAGGGGGGCGTGTCTTTGAAGCTGTGTGTTCCGGTGGGTGTGGTCAGCGGGTGGTGGGCATGGCTCAGGCCTGCAGGTACTCCGGCTGTACCCGCGCGACCTTACGAAACTCTTTGGCATGTGTGCGTGGACACTGCATCTCACACCAGCTGATGGGCACCATCTGAGCACCTGGGTGAAGAGTTCAGACTTATTTTTGAGAACTTTTTTCACTGTTCATAAATACAAACGTCCTCACCCTCAGGTTATCCAAGGTGTAGATGAGTTTCTTCATCAGGTGTGGAGAAACGTAGCTTTACATCACTTGTTCACCAGTGGATGCTCTACAGTGAATGGGTGCCGTCAGAATGAGATGTGGATTACATGTGATGTTTTTATCAGCTGTTTGGACTCTCATTCTGACGGCACCCATTCACCTCAGAGCATAAAGCTACATTTCACCAAATCTGTTCCCATGACCATACAAACTCATCTGCATCTTAGATGTCTGAGAGGGAGTATATTCATTCTGGTAGTGCAGTGCTCCCTCACCCGCCTCGCTGTGGGCCACGACTACGCCCAGCTCGTTCTCTGCTGTGGTCAGCAGGTAGTTCGACTGCACGTCACCCAAAGAGATCTGACAGCTGAGGTCAAGGGTCATGAGCAACACATCCATGACAAAAGGAACACTGCTTTTCAAAGAACACAAAGGATACAACTTTTGCAAGGACAATGTCGCCTGGCCTGAAGCTTTTGTACGTCTCCACCTGAAAAGAGCAATGCAATACATGCCATTTAACCCTCCTGGATGTTTGCAGACATTTCGGTACAATTTTTTTATAACATTACATGCACTTTTTTTTTACCACAGAACAAAAATATTCCAATGAACTCACCTTGTCTTTCTCTGTCGCTCTCACATCTTCTCTTCTGGAAAAATCAAAACCAAACAGCATTTACCAGATTAGACAATACTGTTACTGACAGCAAAATACTCAACCGGACCTGCTTTTATAATATAGCTTTGATAATATTTATACCTTAATTAACTGAGACCTCTGATGGTTCTTAACCCCAAGTATCATACACTGCTGAAAAAATGCGACTGACAAGAATAAAACATTCATATATACCTGATCGTGCCTCTAAACCTGTCTTTTAGCGGTGTCGACCCCACATATAAGATGTGGACTTTAGCAAATCTTGGGTTGATACTCGTCACCTGCAGGGAAACAATCAAAGACTTTACAAAACATCACGCAGTGCATGACAAAGAAAGGTCAGAGGGGTTTAGATATGACATGACCACAGCATTATTAAACACTAATAAAGTCTCACCTTACAGGTGACAATGGCACCGACGTCAGGCAAGAGCTGTGCTTCTGTCTCCCTAACGACTGAAATCACCGGCAGCTATAAAGAAAGAGGAGGGAATAAAACTTCACTGTAGGATTACCGAGAAGGATGGGTCTTGCAAGTGAATAAACTTGTGTCAAAGAATGCCCACGAAAGCATGAACGGACCTCCTCTCCCTCGTTCTTTCTCAGCACGTATCCCGCGAGCGAAGCAAAGATGTAGCCGTGCCGCAGATACGTGCCGGTGCCGGGGATACAGTCCTCCGTGCTGCAGAGCCTTTCACCTGCGGACCAACCAACACGCATCAAACTGACTGCAATAACACATTCATCATGTACAGTGACACACATATGTGGTCTATGCGTTCACAGTGACATGCATGCAGCTAAACAAAGCAAATAAGGACATTTGCATGATTTCATTATTGGATTTTCATGAGCCACAGTTAAGGAAACCTTTACATAATGTAATGCTTAATGCATGTCATTGTTAATTTAATAACAAATGAAATATATTTTCTTTTTTGCATTTTATATCAATATGGTGCGAGATTATCCTATTTGGATCAATATGATAAACAAGTTAGGTCACAAGCAATCAAAAAGTAGTCTGACTGTATTACCTAAAATGTGTAATGTAATGAATTGTGTTATTTTGTGTCATGCAATTACGAATTTACACTTTTTTTTCCAAGTAATCACCCATCTCTGGTAATACAGTGTTCTTACTGTAATTAATATGGTGTTCATTTGCATATCTATTTACAAACTGCAACTCAGAACAGCGTGGTCAAAACATGAAAGGAAGTTTATACGCTTAGAAAATTAGTCCCACCCCTAAGATGATATAAATATATAAAAACACACACCCTACTGTAAAAGAAAAATTAGGAAAATAAAGGGTAATCTCAGTGATCAAAACAGCTCGAGTGGTTCGTGTAGAGGCACATAGGTGAGTATTTGACCGCAGGTTTAGAGTAAGTATGCATGACAGCAGCGCTCGCGCCCCAGGCGGTGGGCAGGGCTCGTCAAACGAGTCTTTAAACACCTTCAAAACTACTCACACTTATACCATACCACTTGTACGGTATTATAGCAAGACGGTCAACCAACATCAGCCGTTTTGGCCACACATTGACCGAAATCAAACATATGTATGCGTGTACAACGTCATATTAGTGCTGCGCGAGCGGATGATTCAGCCCTACAGCAACACACGTGAACGCTATTGAGAAATCAAACTGCTCACAACTTGCACTACCCGCATTAAAGTTCATAAAATATCTGCCTGCGCGTAAACAAAGAACTTATAGCGAGGCCCTGCAATGATTAAACCGATAAACCCGCAAGGACGCAAGGATAACGTGTTAATAACAGCGACCCACCTGGAACACACAGCTTCATGGGCGACATGTTTTCAAGAAGCGAGAGCCGTTGTTCTGATTGGCTATTAGTTGAGGCCAACTCGCGTTCTGATTGGTCACGTCGTCATACGCGGTTTGAGGAAACCGCCATATTTGTTGTGGCTGCGAATGTATAGAATGTATGAGAAAAAAATATACTTCATCTTTTAGAGTTGCGAATAACAATAAGAAGTGTAACATTTTTGGTGCACATTAAAAACATTTCTTAAAGGATGTAACTTTATATTTTTTTCCTGCACTTACCCTATGGAAAACTATTTTTTTTTTTAAAGAACAAAAAAGAAAATACTGCCAGCTAGGGATTTGGGAAAAATGTCACATTGCGATTATTAAGGGCAAAATTGCGATTTGCGATTGCGATACGATATATAAGTTGTTTGACTGAGCTTGCAATGCACACACAGATTACTAATAATGCTGAAATCTGTATTTCTCAACTGAGATACAGTACACAGTGCAATCTAGCAACAACTATAAATTAACAATATTTTCAAAAATTAAATAACAGTAACATCTTTACATTACTGAATTCAATTACATTAAATTCAAATTAAAAAGTCAAAAGTACAGATAAATAAAACAATTACCCATTTTTACATGTTATCCCAAAACATTTTAGCAGGATGTAGCATATACTTTTTTGGCATCTCTTGTCCAGTGTGCCAATCATTTTTTCAAATCCCTTTTTGCTAAAAATAATATGCACAAAAACACAGGTTTTTGCCCAAACCTCAAATGTCTATTAATTAATAAAACTAGAAGCTTTTGTTAGCTTTAAGATTAGTTTTTAAATTCAATTATTAAATACATATACACTTTATTGTTGGAATTCTTTTCAAAGTTTAGAACGTGTAATGTTTTTTGTTGTTGTCTTCTGCTTAGAGGCTCGATTTATTTGATCAGAAATAAGGAATATTAATCATGTGCATTAAAAATAAAATAATGTTTTTACATTTTAATATACTTTAAAATACAATTTCTAAAATGCAGAGCTGAATTTTCAGCATCATTAAATGACTCTGATATGCTAATTAATAATCAATGCTGGAAGCAGTTGTGATGTTATATTTTTGGAACCTGTGATGCTTTGATGAATAAAAACATAATTTATTTAAACTATAAATCTTTTGTATTTTCATGTTTTTAAATGATGTATTGTGATAGATTTTTAAATGTATCTGTAGGAATCAGAAAACAAAAAAGAAATCTGCAGAGCATGCAATTTTTTTCTGCTTTAGTAAGCCGATATTTATTAGGGATTGCACATCTTATGATTCACAAAAGTGTACATAAAACTGTCTTCAGTCAAGCAAAATAACGGTAACATTTGCTGTACGAGACAAAATGTACAAGAACAGACAAAATGCAATAATTTATTTTCTGGGACAACAATATTTCCTTAATGGTAAACGTTTGCAGGATACTTGGGTCAAAATGCACTGAACAAGACATGGACTACAGTACAACACTAACAGAGTGACGCAGAAAAAGTGAGAACACAAACATATGCAAAAAGCCCACAGGAATGTAATGTGCTTTTAATCAAACCTCCTCCCTTCTCCACTCTAGATGTAGGTGAATCCTAAAAACAAACCGTTACGCAGATCAGCGGCTTCGAAGCGTGGGATAATTCAAGAGCGTTTGTGTGGGTGTTCAGAGATATAGAGCAGCGGTGCAAAGCATGAATCACACAAAGATGGGGAAAATCGCACCACTTCTGCAGCCCACCCGGTCATTAATATATACTGTTGCCTGGCAACAGTTGTCAAAGCATGCCATCTCAGACAAACACGTGTGCCATCTTTTGAAATGTGCGACAGTGGATCTTCAGTGCAGAGACTATGTAAAGCTAAAACCCCTCGCCGTGGCTCAGTTTCACTGCATTAACACTCGTACCCAAGCGGTTACAGTTACAGAATTTTATTATAAGGATGGTCCCGATTCAGAGCACTAGGAAATGAATGATTGGTCAGTGGTTTGGTTTAGGCTCGTGGTCAAACACTGATTGTGTGAACGGAGGTCTACTTCTTGGCTTTGCCTTGAGCGGCGACGGCCTCCATGGCTTTGCGGACCGTCTCTTCATCTCCCAGGAACTGCATGGGCTTCACGGGCTTCAGGTTCTTGTCCAGCTCATAAAGGATGGGGATTCCTGTGGGCAGATTCAGCTCCATAATCGCCTCCTCTGACATTCCTGGAGCAAACACACGGGATATAATCAAATAGATGCAAATATAAAGCATTAGTTTGTTTGAAGTCACGTGACCCTTCTTAAATTAAAATAAAAAGGAATTTATTTATTTATTTATTTATTTTTATTTTTTTTAACGGTCATGCAGTACTTTTTTTGCAAAAAAAATAAAATAAAAATTACATTTATTTTTTATATTTAATTACACTTAAAAATTTAAACTATTAAATGCCTCAACTACATAAATTTTAGTAATACATTTGTATTACATCTTAAATTCTGAATAATTAAAATAAAGTATTTCTGATAAAATATGCGCGTCAAATTATTTAATTTTCTCTCATTAATTACTTTCTAAATTTAATAACCTCTAGTAAATCCTTGTAAAATTTTATAAATTTTTATTAATTAGACATACTTTTTATTACAAAAATTAAAATGTAACCAATGAATCCAATGGGAAACTAAAGAAAAATTAAAACAATTAATTAAGAAATAAATAAAAACACACAAGGTCATGAAATGTTGTTAAAAGTATAAATTTCATGATTACACTTAATTAGACATGGTTTTTCATTATTAACATTTCATTTAACGATTAAACGGATTTCATGGGGTCCTAACGATCCTTTTGAGCTTATTCTGGGTGTTTTAACGGTCAGTGCCTGATCTTTAGGGTGTTTAAGAGGGTTTCTCACCCTCCAGGTGTTTGACGATTCCTCTCAGGCTGTTCCCGTGAGCGGCGATGAGGACCCTCTTTCCCTCCTTGATCTGAGGGACGATTTCCTCGTTCCAGAACGGCAGCGCTCGAGCGATAGTGTCCTTCAGGCTCTCACACGAGGGCAGCTGGTCCTCTGTAAGGTCGCCGTAGCGACGGTCCTGCAGCGACATCACATTCAGTGTCACGTGAGCCTTCAGAAATCAATCTAACAAGCTGATCTGAGGTGCTGCTCACCTTGCTGATGGCTGTGTAGAAGTCGTGATCGGGGTCCATGGGTGGAGGTGGGATGTCATAGGAGCGCCTCCAGATCTTCACCTGCGCCTCACCATGTTTGGCTGCCGTCTCAGCTTTGTTGAGGCCCGTCAGGCCACCGTAGTGGCGCTCGTTCAGACGCCAGGTGCGATGCACGGGTAGCCACATCTGATCGATGCCGTCCAGCACCAGCCAGAGGGTCCTGATGGCACGCTTCAGCACAGATGTGTAGCAGATGTCAAACTCATAACCTGCATCTACAGGAGAGAAAAAACAGCATTGGTGTCATTCTGCACAAGGTCTGGGTAAGAGTGTGGTTTATGGCAGCTAATAAAGTGCATTTAGGACTAGCGGATGAACGCACCCTGATTTACATGAACCTAACATTTGCAAAAGCAGTGCATGACAGAAAGGGGAGCGAAGAGAAAGCAGCAATAAGTGTTTTAAAGAAGCAGGAAATGTCTTAGTGCACAAAAAAAAAAACGAAAAACATGATTTTGTGTGCAAGTTGAATAATTTTGTGCAATATGATTTTAAATGAGTTTCAATTTATGCTTTTTTTAAATGCATTATTAATTTGCACCTATTTTTCTTATCTGTGACCGTTGTTTGCTGCTCTAAAAACCAAGCTTGTTGGTATATATATAAAAAAAACACACACACGTGACTGCAATACTTTTAGCATTAAGAAAACAATTAATCATTCATGCAGCCATCAAGCAACGCTCTAACAACCACATATCTGTCCTCCAAAAAGTGCATATTATAATTATCAATAAAGTTGCATGCATTTACATAAAATATGCATTTTGCCATTTTAGATTTTTATACTTTACAATTTGAATATTGGCAATGTTTTAACTTAAGCGATCAAACAACCACTAGCAATCTCATATTCTTGCATTACGATTGCTAAAAAGTAAATGAGGAAAAGCAGCATGACATTGACCGATACTGCGTGTTTTTAACGGAAATAACATGAGAGGAGCTGCTGCGGTGCGCTGATCTCCGCAGGCCCCACACAAACACAACAGCAGTTTAATAAACGGACTCCGGTCACCTTTCAGGGCCTGGCCGCCCCTCTTGGCCTCCTCGGCTCCGGTTTCGCTCAGATCGGCGTCGAACCAGCCGCAGAAGCGGTTCTCCTGGTTCCAGCAGCTCTCTCCGTGGCGGATCAGCACCAGCTTATACGCGGCCATGACGCGCGGTCTGCACGCGAGCGCTCGGGAGCACAGCGGGAATGTTCGCGGGTAACGGAGGAGACGCGGCCCCGGGAGGCGGATGAGAGATGCTGGCACGTCGAACGGAAATATCGCTCCGGTGAGTTTGGAGGTCGTCGCTTCTTAAAGGCGGACGGCACTAGAACACAACGCTTCCTGTCGCGCGTGGCCAATCAGAGGGGAGAGCGCGCGCGTACACGACGTCACTACGCGACCTTGAGCGTCTGTATCATAATCATAATACGTCGCAATATACTGTCATACGTTTAAAAGAAGAAATTAATGTTGTACTCTTGTATAAATATAGAAAAAATGTGATTTCATTATAATAAAAAAAAAAACAATAAACCACAGTCTGTTTGAAATACTTTATTCAAAGACCTACAGATGAACTGATAACCTGAGAAGAGTGTACATGATAGGTCATACACATAAATATATACACAAAGGTGTCAAATACACAAATTTGATTCTATAAATTAATTTAAATGTTATATATTAATTTATATATAATGTATATATTAAATTATATATTTCATTTGAGTGAGGAATAAGTAAACCATGACATACTACCCCCAAAACTTCTTTATACATTGGACTGCCATTAAAACATCAAAATTTGGGACCAATTATTATTTAGTCACTTTGAGCTGGCCATGTTTTGCTTAAGTGTTTTTCTTTAAATGCTAATATGACCTTTTTACACCACAAACTAAACAAAATTAAACATTGCTTGGTTATTGGTTGAGCTGAATTGGTATTATCTATTGTGTACTTAACAGCTAACAGCTATTCAACCAAATTTATTACATATACCTTTCTATCAAAGTTATCTAACATCATCAAGATGAATTTCTACTCTTGTCATATTTTATTTTCCAATTTCTAAACAATAGCTTTAAATGTTAAAGGTGTCTAAATAAATGTTTGTTATCCTGTGTATATATATATATGTGTGTGCATGTATACAGTATTTAGCGTGTGCTTCTCTGGTGTACTCTGATTGGCCGGCGTCTTCTCTGCCGTGTTGGTCGTGTCCTGCGGTATCCGTGCAGCTGATCTCGGTACAGGCGGTGACGCATGGGCACGTAACCGCAGGGATCACACAGATCCTAAAACACAGAGACACCAGACTGAGCTGCTGCAGCATACTGTGGTGAAGACGGTCAGAGGATGTATGGTACTGTACCGGGTAAGAGGCATGGAAGTGTTTGTAACCCCCCAGCAGCAGGTAGAGCTCTGGATAGTGCAGGCTGGGATACACATTGGC
Organism: Enteromius thamalakanensis; assembly: GCA_032357475.1. Lineage (NCBI taxonomy): Eukaryota > Metazoa > Chordata > Actinopteri > Cypriniformes > Cyprinidae > Enteromius > Enteromius thamalakanensis. Next base: position 23,724,203 of record JAUCMT010000001.1, read on the forward strand.
CTGTCTGTCCAGCCTCCTCAGATACTGACACCTGTGGATCGGGAGAGAAGTGTGTGTCATCGTATATGCTCTCAGTGTGTGTGTGTGTGAGAGAGAAAGAGTGTTTCTCACAGATGTGGGCCTCTTTCTGAGGAGAACTCGCAGTGGAAGATGATCAGTTTCCGTGGCGACGACCCCTCCTCCTCTGGGAGTGAGTCAGACAGCCATCCCCTCGTCCTCATCCTCCAGGACGGGCCGCTTGAAGGCGAGCGCTGGGCTCCTGCTGAGGCCTGGTTCACAGCCTGCTGGATCTGAGACTCAGTGTACAGATTCACAGCTCCCTGAATGAGGTGCAGGTTAAGATGTAATGGACGCTGATGGATTCAGTGTGACACTAATATAGAAATAGTTTAGATCTTCTTAATGCATTTTATTAAACATATTAAGATTTGAGTCATTTGATACTGTTATGGAGCAGGGCTGCAAAATTTCAGGAATATTCAAGACTGGAAACTTTCCATGGGAATTAACGGGAATTACCAGGAATTCATGGGAATAAACAAAAAAACAATGCTAAATTGCAGGAACTTTGAAATTAAATGTAGTTGAGAAACAAAAACACTTGCAGCATTTTCCAGTTTAAAACAACTAGATTCTAAGCTGCATTGCTCAATCACGTGCACACCCACACATGCACTGCGCTTTCCTCCATAACATGCACAGATAGTTTATTAAATCCTGCAAACAGAATATCATAATGTCCTGGTAGGCCTAAGTATTCATGTAAATTACATAAAAATTACAAAACTGAACAAAAAAGTCTTAAAATGTCATTGTGCTGTATCTAATATACCCTGCAACTAAATTAGGCTATACCACTGTAAAAGTGTACGAATACACTTAATGAACAAACATTTAGGTAATCCAATAAAAAAATTAAAGTCTAAAAAAACTTTGTTTTAATGATGCAGTATCATTTAAAAAAATTGGTTTAGTATCTTTTTTCATTTTAAAATAAATGAACACTTTTATTCAAGAAGGATGTGTTAAATTAATAAAAAGTAATAGTTAAAAACGTATTGTATTGTATTGTATTGCTGTGTTAATGGCCTTCACTATTTAAGTTCTTTGTGTTTAGTCACTGTTGTCCGGTTATTGATGTTGTAATGTTGATGTAGGTGTGGATTCCCCTGCCTGTCTGTTTATTCGCAATCTCTAGTTCTGTGCTTTCCGCACCCACAGCGGGACACTTATACGTTTTTATCCATCACAGATTCCCTCTGAAAACCTACAAATGTAGTATTTAACATTTGCGTTAGTTTGCATGCATGTGACCCTATGATCAAACTAAACTTTGATGTTTGTATATGATACAGTTATATAAGTTTCCAATTAATTCCCGTAAATTCCCAAAAATTCCTTGTAAACTCCAAATTTGGAATATCTCCAAAATTCCCCAGATGAAGTTTCCAAGGAAAATTTCCGCCACTTATCTTTATAAATTTATGCCACTTATCACTTATCCGCCCTATTATCGAGTGAGGATGCATGAAGTGGATGTAAAGACATTTATAACATTACAAAGGATGTCTCTTTAAAACACACTCAATGCATTGTTTTGAATGGTCTACATAATAATCAGAAACATAATAAAGTACCTTAATGTGTCCTCCTTGGTACTCATATGGGTAACGGCAGTCAACGATGAGGAAATCATTGACTGCAGGACCAAACTGACCTCTGATCAGTGACGCCACCTTCAGGTCAGGACCAGACAGCACTTTTACCACAACATCTCATAAATTAGACGCATGCCATTAAAATAAAGCCATAAAGATGCTTTGAGATTAAAAGCACTTTAACTTAGAAAATGATCACTTACAGTATGAGCGCTGACACAGTGCAGCTCCTGATGACCGCCACTCTCAACAGGAAGCAGGTGTTGCTATGGAAATAATTTGAATCCGCTAGTCCTTATAATTTCTTAAAACACTTTCAGAACCAAACTCAGACTCATATCACCTTTTAATCTCTAAGATTTACATTTATGCATTTAGTAGATTAATCTAAAAAAAACAATCCAGCTGAGAAGGTCTGAAAATTAGTCCTTGCATTCACAATTTTGGGGAAACTGATCAAGGATGCATTTATTAAACATGTCAAATAACACTTTCTATGCAGATGTATAGTCGAATGTAATTTATTCCTGTGTTGAAAAGCTGAAATTTACTCTAGTTTTCAGTGTCACATAATCCTTTAGATATCATGCTGATTTCTGATTATTATCAAAAAATATTGTTTTGGAAACTGTGCTTTTTCAGAATACCTTGATGAATATTAAGCAGCATTTATTTGGAATAGAAACCCTTTGTCTTAATATAAACATGTTTACTGTCACTTTTGATCGATTTAAGAATTGTTGTCTGAATAAAAGTGCAGAATGTAAAGCCAGAAGAAGGTTAAACACTGGCTTTTCGTGGTTTAAATCATCCATGAGTAAACTTCACGAGTGTCTGGTTTACTATCATGCTTCATATTCAGTGTAGTATTGTGAAACTAACCTTACTGAAGTCTCCTATGAGAGTGCGGTCAGTGACGGCGTCCTGGGTGATGTGTGTGGGCGGGGCTTTCCTCCGTGACCTCAGCTGACCGAACCTCGCGGTGGCCTGCAGAAGAACAGAGACTGAAGCACGCGAGCATCTTTCACCTCGGGCTCAGATCAGTGGGGAACCAGCCCCGGCTCCAGATAGGAGATGCAGGGTGGGCCGAGAGATATTCCAGGGGCCAGCGTAATGAAGGTGGGGAATAGTCAGTACTGCTGCTCCCTACACGCAGAGTATGCAGTCTGCGTAGGGCACTAGCTCCCAGGGGGGCACCATACCAGTTCGTTCAATATTATTAAAAATGTATACATAAACATAAAACTGCACTGTCTGTAGTTACACCACTGGCTCAGACTATCCTCACCACTGCATCTACGGCACTCGTGTCTCGTGGGGCGCTGGCATCCTCTTCTGGGTCGCTGCGGTACTGTCTCCACGCTCGGCCTGCTTCTGCTCCATCTGCGGCGGAGAATCTACTGGAGAGACGCACACGCAGCCTTTTCTGCCGGACGAGGCCAGCCAGCATTGTGAGTGAAACACAGCCTTCATGAGCATGACCCATTCACATAACAATACTGTGCAAAATACATTTCAACATCATATCAGGCCAGTAACTTCCTTATGCATAAGGAATATTATTCCCTAATGCATAGTAGGGGTAAAACTAATTGCTACACTTTAATTTAATTTTTTAATTGGATTACTGTTACCATCTTAAACATTGTATTTAATTGACATAAAAAAATAAGAATTAATATTATAGTTACCATCCAAAAAAAATTTAGACTTGAAATAATAGAGAAAAAAATGCTCTGGCTGCTTGAGCCCTGTTGCAGGTTTTATTATGTTGGTGTTTCACTAAATAACAAATGTTGTATAAAATTCAGAGGCTGCAAAAATTATGCGATTATCAGTTTTTTGGGGAACGGTAATGTAACTTACTGTTAGCCGGGAGTAGTAAGTAATGTAATTATATAACTTTGACAGGAGTAACGAGCCCAACACTGATGCCAAGATGCACAGATTCAGCAGAATTATAAGCTGTTTTAACAAAAACAATATGATAAGCGTTACTGACAATTGCTCGCTCGTTCTCCTTGTTGGTAGGAGAATCCCGACAGCTCCTCCACAGACACTTGGGCTGGATGTAAAAAGTACAAGAACATCAGATAAATGATGAGAGTTGTAAATAAGTTATATAATGTCAAAATAAATATATTTACTGTATTTGGTTACTGTAAATGTCTTTTTACCGTGTTTGAAGAGGAGTCAGGAGACAGGCTTCTGCTGAGACAAACACAGGACATATGATGGCTTGGTTTCTAATAAGTGTTATTACACGTCACAAACAGAAATACAGAATAAACTAAATTTAAACTAGGTAAAAAGTACAAAAAAAGAAAAAGAGATTAGAAGGTTAATTTAAAAAAACATTAAAGACAGAAAAAAAAAATGATAAAATGACTTAAAATTTTTAAATTTTTTAAAAACTATTAAAAATTATAAAACTATTATGGTATGTCAATACTAAAATAACACTGCTGTGATCATTCCAGATTACTAATGCAATGCATTATTAATATGAGGTGCATGCATCTTTATTTTACCTTGCCCGTCGTCTTCTTACTGCAGAGACTAAAGGAACATTCACAGGAAATTGCATTTCAAAAATTGTAACTGTGGATGAACAGTTTTGAACATTAAATGATAACATTTAATAAGTAATTTTCTTCTGGTATGTCAGTTACTAATTATTACATTTAAAGAATATGTGAAAGAAATATATGCATGCAAATGTGTAAGCAATTTGAAGACAGGTGACAAGCTAAGGATGCAAAAACATCCTTGATCAAACACAGTCTTCAATCATCAGATAAACTCTTCTAAATGTGTAAACACAAGGAGGTGGAACAGCTTGAGTTTGAGGTGTCCTTAGAGGAGAGTTAATTAAGCAGTGTGTGTGTGTGTGTGTGTGTGTGTGTGAAGCTCTTGTCCGGACCTGTCGGCGTCTCTCTCTCCCTGGAGAGGGTGTTGAGCGGCGGACTGATGCATTCAGGCGTCAAATCAAGCTTTCTCCAGGGGGGTGGGGTCTTCGGAAGCAGACTTAAAGAAAACATGCAAAAGTCCCAAAAATGATTTGGATTTAACTCAGTTCATATAAAACCAAATTAAAATTACAATAAATAGCAAACAATAAAGTAAGATTAATAGATAAAATACATAAACAATGTACCTCTGACAATTTATATGAAACCATTTATTTAAAGTGATCATTTTAAATTTAAGGCTTCATTTAAAAAATAGCAGTTTTACATTTGATTTGTGTTTGTTTTATACCTATTATTTTTAAAAATATTATTAATATCTATAGTGACCTAAATGTGTTCATATCAGTATAAATTATAAATATTTTTAAAATATACTCACACATACACAGAGACACTGGACAATAAATGCACTTTCTTAAATGTGATCTAAAGTGATCTGTCTGTGAATCAGTGAGGGTGTCTCACCTGTCCTGACACTGGAGGCTCTGCAGGCTGAAGGAGAGCTGACTGACCGGGGAAGAGTCTTCTGCTGTCAGAGCACAGCCAGCAGCCATTGAGAGACTCATAACGACACACTATACTGCTGGACTGAAATGTCAAGTCAGATATGATCAGATCTGTGCATCATGATGTGAATGTGTGTCTACTGAGGATCTCTGCATCTCCTCCCTTGGAGACTCGTGTTGCTACAACAAGCTTCAGCCACGGTGCGCGTCGCGTCGTGTCGCGTCTGTCCGCGGCGCATTAATCCTTCTCCAGCACAGGAACACACGGAGAACACTTAGTCAAAGACTTTAGACCTACATTGCTTTAAAATGTTGAAGCTGTGTACGTGCATGCTACTGTACTTCACTGATTTACAGAAAATGACTTGTTTAGCGGAACAGACATTTCTTAAAGGAACAGTTCACTCCAAAAATGACAATCTTGTCTTGTATTCACACTCATGACGTTTTAATTTTGTACGACGTCTTCTTTCATGAAACACTAAGAATATTTAGCTGAATAGATAAACTACCATAAAAACAGAGTATTTAGCTGAAGTCCCCATCCATTTCCATTATAAAGACGAGCGCAGCTTTTGTGTTCAGCTCTGTTTACATAGTTTTTATTATGCAGCTTGTATGCAAAACAAAACAACCTTAAACTTTGAAGGTTTGTGCATAAACTTTATTTGTCCCCGGAGGGAAATTTGTCTTGGACAAGGTACTACTGAGTTGCTCTAGACGGACGGTACTAATAACAAACATAAAACAGGTACAATCTGTACACGAGAAGCAACCATAGAATCCTTTGACCATACATTAACTGTTTTGTGCTCGGGCTTGCATGTCTTTAACAATGATCTATAAGAAGGGATCAAGTGCACAACATTATGGTCCGAGTTAGAAAGAGGAGGCTTTGATTTGGCTACATATGCATTTTTTACATTACCATAACATTTATCCAGGATT
>JAUCMT010000001.1:23740330-23745330 GCA_032357475.1 Enteromius thamalakanensis
CAAAAATCCTATGTAAATAAGGTTGATAATATGTATAATATAACAAATTGTAATCGCTAGTTAGTTGAAAAATGACAAACAGACCACACTTCTAACACGTTCTGCTATCGGATAAGGCTAGACCGGAAACCAACGTACAACTGAGATTTTTCCGGAAATACGTAGACGGTAGGGCGTGCATAGAGTCTATTGCCTATACTTCCCACCTGTGTGATTGACTTGGAGCAGTGTATTAATGTCTGTGATTAATCAACCCGTGGTTGGTAGGTCAATGGAAAGAGTATTTAAAAAAGCACTGCACACATTGACCTACTGACCTCCATAGACAAAGGCTATTAGCTGCCATTGAGTCTATTATTACAGCAGCCTAAGCAGGGAAAAACAAGCCATCCTAAAAAATGGCCATCATGGGTAAAACATCTAAAACAGTCCATAATGGATTTATTGTGATGTTTATGCTTTTTGTCAGAATGCATGAAAATCAGCAAGAATAATATGCTACTTACGTAAGCAAGTATTGCTCAAAGATAAACAAGAATGTCTAGTTAGCTTGCTATCATTAGATCTAGGGACAAACATGATGATCAAGGGCGTAAGAAACGATCATATTACATCACTCGGCGTCATAAAAATAATATAAAGCAATGTAACGTTGAACTAGAAAGCTCGCAGTCCCATAAGCTGTGTGATTCAAACAAAGTAGACATTGTTTGAATATGCTTTCTGGTTACATTTCTTTGATCTCTCATAAATAAAAAATACAGGCAGTGTTTCGATGTCTGCTATGGCTCATTTGCTTCGGTTATTATGATATATTTGACACAAAGGCTGTTGAAGTTTGCAGCTCGATGAGTCACGTGACGACACGAAAGTGACGCACGAGCGCACGAACATCCGCAGTGACAGCTGCGCGAGGACAGACTGCAAAAACGCCACTAAAAACACATGCATCCATTAAAATTACAGCACACGACAGAGCACATATTAGAAGATAAATGCTCGGTTAAGAGTGACGCATCACAAAGACAAAGCCCAGTCGTCGCGGGTTAATCGCTTTTCTGGCTGGGAATGCGGTTCCGCTTTGGTGCGCTTTTGGAAAAACACACGAAAAAGACATCAACGGCACAATTATGTAAACATATACTCACCGTTTCCGTGTGAACTAGTGTCTCTGAATCGTTTGCATGTTCTATCTCTGGAATCGCTTTAGGGAAAGCAGCGGAATGGTGTAGTAAACAGCCTGGCTGTCTGTCTCCGTCCGTGTCAAGCGAGCGGAACGGACAGAAAAGTTTAATGCTCAGACTCGTCATCTACTGTACCTTTCTGACCAATGAGACGACCGGAATGGACGATTGAACCCGCCTATAAACCGCTTCTAGCCAATCACTTCTCTTCTTCATGCGCGTCGTGTGGTCTGAATAAGTACAGTGTGTGTGTGTGTGTGTGTGTGTAACCGAAAAAGGTGTAATCCTTTATTGACGTCAGTGCTGCCACACACGTGCCAATATGTGAAACTGTCTCGAGAAAATCAGGGAGAAAGTTTGGTAACGTTTATTCTGATATTTACAATTACCATTAATGTAAATATTCAAAGGATTCAAAGCGTGTATTGTCATGTGTACAGAAATTACATTTCTCTGTGCAATTAAATTCTTTTTTTTTTGCTGTCCACAAACAAATGACGAGTTAAAAATAAAGAAGTAAAAGTAAGATTAAAATTTAAGGATTAAAAACTTCAATAATTAAATAATAAATAGAAAATGGATAAATAAAGACTAGCCTAAGTGTGTGCAGAGGTGAAACAAATATCAATTGTGCGATTACAGTGATAAATGAGCAAAGGAGCAGAAGTTATGAGGTAGATTGATGTGCAAAATAATATACAAATACATATATATAGCTTAATATACAAATATATCTCTAGAAAAGCACCAGCTTTAGAGATGTAGTGATTATTATACAATTATTTAAAAGCATCAAACACGATTTTTGTTAGAAGGTGTCACTAATATATATATATATTAGTGCTGTCAAAGGAATAATCGCGATGAATCGCATCAAAAATAAAATTCTTCCTTACATTAAATATTTGTATGTACTGTGTATATTTATTAAGTATCTATAAATACAAACACATGCATGTATATAATTAATGAAAATAAGTTTATATATTACACATATTTAGATATAATATAAAATAAATATATAAAAGCATTTACATGTTAATACTTTCAAAATACTGTGAGTGTGGGTTTTAATATAAGCATGATAAATAAACACAGCATAAACACATATATTATGTAAAGAAAAACCTTTATTTTGGATGCGATTAATCGTTTGACAGCACTACATCTATATATATATATATATATATATAATTTCTTTACAGGTGTATTTGACTCTTGAGTTTTCCTTTATTTAAAATCAGCTTTCTGAAGCAGAACATTAAAGAACGTTGATTGCTGTACTAGGCCTGCTATTTTCCGCAGAAGCGATGAAGAAATAAAACAAAATGATTGATGTCTTATCTTTTTCCGCCTTCAGAGGGAGACACAGGCCAGTGTGATTTAGCAGAAATAGGAGTACTGAGGAAGTGGATGGATCCTCCTTTTCTCCTTCGTGGCTGCAGATAAAGTTGATTAGATCTAGGTCTATCTAATCCATATCTTTTGATTGTTCTTAAAAGCCACAAAGACATGAGAAAATCAATAAATCACACAGAGATCATCATCCAGTCTGTCTGGAACAACATGAACAAACTGAGACAGACTCAAACCAGAAAAACTGAGGCAAAACACCTACCTGGAAAGCTCCAGTACTGTTCAAAGTTTTAGACACTTTAATGTTGTAAAATGAGGATGCTTTGAAAAAACAATGCCATAAATAGATTTAATTTATCAATTAACTTCTATTAACTAAATCAATTATATATATGTGTTATTACAGCTGTTGGTAAAACAGCTTCTGTAACTTTTGGACAGTACTGTATGTTATATTTACTGACACAAACCTGTTTAGGCTACATTTTCGCTTCTGTGTGTCCACATACTGTATTTTGAGGCAGCTAAATTTGGTTTCTGATACTGTTTCTGCATTTCGGGGGCCCCTTGCCTTTCGGAGGCCCAGGCTTTGGCTAATGCGTAAGTCCGGCCCTGATCGTCTGATCTCATCGGCAGGGTCTTGCTAAAATTCATGTATCTGGACTGGGGCAATATTGAGTGTGTCTGGGTTTGGAGAGTAACTGTATCATAGAGGAGATGTGTTTAAGCAGGATAGATCTCAGTTATAACAAGGACACAATAAATATATAAATTACTTTCATTATGTTCTGTGTAAATCTATCTGGCCACAAACAGGGAGCTTTAACAATTGTAAAATAAATTTAACAGCGATCTTATGCATTAATTATTGATCTTATGACAGAAAATGGCATAATTTAATAGTCAAATAATGATAATAATGGCCCCAAAACAATCAGAAACATATCTTTTTGATTAGTGAGAATAACTTTCATTAACCAAGAAAAAGGGTGTTTTAAGTTCAACAGAAACTGACGCGCCAAACAGAACGGATTCTCTGCTGACGTCACTTCTGTGTGTCATCGATGTGATCGGCGCTCTTCTGCTCTTCCTGACGCTCGCTCATCACCGCGCTCTGACATCCACACAGCAGCCTGGGCATCGCGGAAGCAGAAGTCGATAGACATACGCGACAATACAGCATTTTTACGTTGTTTTAAGTGGATTAACCTATTATTTATCGATCTTAATGCACATTAAAGACTTCTTAATGACTCTGTAGCGACAGAAGACGCTGTTTTAAGGATTAAAAGGTAACAGCGTTGTGTTATTGTCTGTTATGTTGATGTTTATATGGCATTGTTTAATGTTTCTGTATTAATCTGCGTTTTTTACGCTTTCATAATTAAGTATTTAATGTAGTGTTGTACGAATAGTAGTCATGCAGGTTTATCAATCTGTTTGAATTGACCCTTACATCTGTTCCACATGTTAATAATATATCAGGATGCTTTATTCAAGTCTGCTGGATTTGACGTTGTTTATTGATTCAGATTAAAACGCTTTTTAACAGGATATCTTGGCAGACAGTCTCTCAGATTTAATTTTATTCACTCAGATGAGAGTCTCTTGACTGTCACGGGTATAGAGGTAAATACAGTGCTTGAATTCTCACTATGTTGATCTCTAATTTCCCAGCATGCAGTGCACAGCCTCCTCTCCTCAGGAGGGCGGTGACCGGACCGAACTGACCCAGCTGCCCTCTAAAGACGCATCCTCCATAGACAGCAGCTCTGATCTGGGCAGCCCCAGAGCGCTGACCTTTGACCTGCTGAACATGGTGATATGCTTCAAGCGGCTGGCCATCTTCCTGGAGCCGGTCACAGACTCGCTGGAGGTGCTGTGGTCCCTGCTCGGGTGAGAGATGTCCCGTAGCAATCACAAACCGAGAACGGCTTCTTACACTGGCCAAGAGAGCTCAACATACTGCAACTTCAGAAAATGCATGCAAATAGACATCTTCATCAGTTTGACAACAGAAGAAATGCACTGCAAAAGCAGAAACGTGCTACAAATACAATAATAAATAATTCAGGTAGTAAAATGTACAAAAAAACCTGTCTCCAGAGTTCATCTCTTTGTGTTTTCAGGTGGAGGATGCCGCTGTGCTCTCTGCTGAGCTGTGTTCTGCTCAACATCCTCTTCCTCACTCTGAGTGAAGGTGAGACGCGAGGAGATGACGTGTGTGTGTGTATTCTGTACACATGTGGTATGATGCAGTAACTGGGTTAAATGTCCTCAGGAGCATGGCTCTCTCTGCTGCTGCTGGCTATATCTGCTCCGGCTGTGCTGGGCTACCTCGGCAACCGTTGCCAGGGCACGAGCAGCGAGGTGGCGGTTCAGAAGAAGAAGCACTATGCGGTGCAGCGGCGAGATCTGCAGACGGTCCACATGAGCAAACAGGAGGCCATGCAGGAGGTC
>JAUCMT010000001.1:23750330-23760317 GCA_032357475.1 Enteromius thamalakanensis
AATAAATAACTAATATATATTTAAAGACAGTAACAAAGCCGTTTCAGATAGGCTATTTAAAATATGTAAATGTCTAAAATAATAAGTCATGCGTATATTGCGTTATTGTAGGCAGTGTTCTTCTTTAGTATGTACTGCACGTTTTTGCAAACTTAGTAGCATAATGTATTCCATCCATTCAGAGAATTTGTCTAAATCTACGTTTGACCAGTTTGCAGCTCTGAAGAGTTCCTCATATTCACACCCACTACTTCCACTCCTAATGAGCACATCGTTGTCTTCTAACGAGCCTGGAGTAGAAGAGAAAAATGACAGCCCTGAAGATGCCTCTTCACAATGCTAACAGGATCACTCAGCTCGTCTCATAAGTTAGGGCTTTGATTAGCAAATGAGGGAGCAATAATATTAGCTGACTTGTCACAGCACTCGGGCACACAGTGATGTTATTCGTCTGGACAGTTTCTACTGAGAAAACTGAGGGGAAGACTGTTGAAGTAGCTGGTATGAAATGTTCTTCAGTTGCGAAACCTAGGTGGGTGCTCTCTTTGAACTCAACTCATTGTTATTGTACACTTGTTCACTCCAACTTCTTCTCACACTTCATTTACAACTTGTCTTTTTCGTTACCACCACAGAAGCAGTAACATTTCAGGGCTGGAAAAACATGGCTGCAAATGTGGGCTGGTGAGTGCGTGCGTGTGCCAGGCCGAGGGAAGTTAAAGCACATATTACACACTCTCGCAATCTCAAGTAGCCTTGACCTCCTGCCCAGAGTGTGGCTTCCCCACAGCTCAGCTCATACATCTTCAGGCACGCATACACATACATGATCGCACACCACAGTACAGTTACAGAACAAGGTAATTGCCCATAGCCGGGTGGGTCTGAGGGCAAGAACAAGGTTTTACAGCACAGATGAAAATAAAATATAAGGACTTTGTGGTTCACAGTACAGTTGGAAAGACAAATATTATTTTTTACGAGGGAGCGAGAAGGCCGAGGCTAGATGTATAAAACACCTTAATGATTGAATAGCTTAAGTATTAAATCTTCCGACCTGAGCTCCGTCAGGGAGCCTACAGCATTAAACCGGATGGGATGAGGGTTGAGCGAGAGACCAACCATGTGATAGTGACAATGTTGCCAGAGGGAGAATAAACCCTCCCAACACTTTGCTTTCTGGCAGGGACACCTTCTCCGTAAATCTTTGTGTTGGACAGCTTTTGGTGGTTTAATAATTACCTGCGAATGAATAAGCGAATGAAACTTCGAGACTGAGGTATAGGATGCATTTTTGAATGGTGCGCTGTGTTGCTCTTTCCTTGAAATCGAACACTTCTTGGGATTAAAAAAATGAAAATATTTTACATGCTTTTGCTTTTTTAATCTACTGACCCCTATAAAGTCAATTATAAAAAAAAAAAACCAAACAGTTTCGATATCTACATAGGGCAAAATAGATTAGCAGTCTTCAAAAGTTGCCTTTATTGACAGTATAAAAGCTACATTAACCTCTTAGGTTCTTTTAGGATGACTCTATAAGTCCATTATCTCAGGTATCAGCTCATTTTTATGAGATTGTGTGTTTATTTAATAGTTATAATGTATTATTTAATCGCTACAATGTAACCTATTATGTACTTGTAGCTACTTTTCTCATGTAACAAAAGAGAGAGAAAAAAAAGTCAGTTTAGCTTTATAAAATTTGAAATAGCTTTTAATAGTGTTAAATCAGGGAAGTTTTTAACTGGACAGCAGAGCTACCATGTCTGTACTTTCTCTGTGTAATTGGTCTATATTTTAAAACTAATAATTTGATTTGGATTTATTACTTTTTTCTTTCAGGCTTATATTTCCCCCCATTATGGTTTACCATGATATTACTTTATTTCTATTTTTGTATGTATATGTATTTATGTAATACTTTACAACATTAAGTTTATGTTCAATTTTATATATATATTTAAAAAGTGCAGTATGAATTGCATACATTTTTATTCTTAATTTATAATTCCTAATGCAATAAATAATATTAAATATATATTTACAACCCACATAGAAGTGTCCAGATGCTTTGTAAAACTGTAAACGTTTTAAGTGTTACAGTATATTCTGAAAGCTGGTATTTGGCTGATTTTGCACCAGAAGGTGTGTGTGACAGTGGCCAGTGCTGAACAGGAAATGACGTACCAGCATACAAATTTGACTATTTCTGCCATATAAATATCTTTTATTTTCATATAAAGATATTTTTTATATAAATCGTTTTTCAGGCAGAATACTCAAAGGCTATACTTAAACCAGATCCACCCTTGTTTGTTATATTTGGATGAGGTAACAGAATCCACCATGGTAACAAACGAGTTCCTCCCAAACATCTACCGTGTTTCTCATTTCTAACTTGACCTTGATAGAACAAATATCCTCCCTCACCTCAGCTATACTTTCTTTCCATGACTCCTGCTGAGGAATCGCATTATTTAGTCAAACATTCTTGTGGTTTGCAAAGACAGCGACGGTGAGCATGTTTGGACGCTCCAATATACAACTCAGATGGAGAAGATCAAAGACAATGGAGGAAAGGATCTCAGAAGTCCGAGCCAAGGCTCATTACCGGTATACACATCCTGCTCCGGAATGTTAACACGGAGAGTGGCTGTGTCAAATTCTCCACATATGCTTGTCGCGGTTCAGTTACTTTAAAAAGCGAGATACCGTTATTAAAAACTTTGGTTACGTTACCTAAGGCGATGGTGATGAATATGCTAATACACCGGCATACCAGAGAAATTATTCGCTTTGAATATGTATTCTACCCCTCGGGCTGCCGACGATAATCGTTATTTGTCAGAAAAAGGCGGGAGGTTCCAGGCTCGCGCGCGCATTTCTCGAGGCTCTCAGATTCCGCGCGCATTTTCCCTTGTGATGCAAGCGCGCAAACTATTTCATCCTGCGTCTCTCCAGCGACAGCGTGTGGAAAACCAAGATTAGCGAAGGCAGTGGGGAATAAGTGGTTGATTTAAATGCGTCAGACAGCAAAAAAAATCAAAGGAGAGCTGTGTTCACAAGTGGCAAAACCTCAGCGGTCGCCTCTTTTATTCTTTTATCTATCTCTCTTTCTCCGTCTGCCTCATCCGCATTCTCTTTCAGGCTCAGTCTCTTTTTCTCTCCAGCTGCAGGCCTGATGGCAGGACTTCCTCCTGGTAGCCATTATAATATGTGTATCTCTGGGTGGTCCGGCCTCAGTTCCACAGCTCTAATAGTTTTCTACTGGTGTAGCCCTTGCTAGGCCCAAGGGCGTAGAGAGAGAGAAAGACAGAGGGCAGTTTGTCTAATAAAACCCTTGTCCAGACCGCTGTATGTCCCTCTTAGCACTTCCTGGACACTGCCCCCTGCCAACCCCAACCACCTCCTGTGCTCCACCTCTAATGGGACACAGCTGGACTCTCCTATTACTTTCTTTCTTTGTATCCATTTTACTCTACACATCCTTCCTCCATCACTCCTTTTCCTCTTTTTATCCAGCATGCGGCCATCGTGTCTGCTTCTCTCTTAGGCTCTCCTCTCTGTTTGTCTTTTCCAGTCCCCACTGTGCTCGGGGACAGATGTATGGCTGGGTGAGCGTGGACTGACTGGGTCTGGTCCTGTGATGTGGCCGTGAGTCAGGATGTGAGGGGCTACAGAGAGGATAATGCTCATTTACACACACCCCACGGCCCTCGGGCCCTGCCTTCCACTGTGTGTGTGTTCACACATCAGTCCATTTCAGCACCACAAAAGCACACATGCACACTCTCTCTCGTTCTCCTCCAAACATCCTCCTCCACCGTGTGGCCAGTAACAGTTCCAGTGTGAGGAACATTTGTTCTGCAGATACTCTTCAATGAAAGAGGGTGGCGCTGAGAAACGCTTTGGGACTTTACAGTACGAAGGCTGCAAAACAAACAAAGCATTGAGTTTTATGCAGCCTGGCTGCCTATTAAAGCCCACACCCCGCTGTGTGATCCCAGGACGGCCCTGTCAGCCAGATCTTGGGGTCGCACGGTGACGTTTGTACATGCTTTTGGCAGAACGCGATGTCTTTACATCTTCAACAGCTTGTTCTGTGTGATGTGCAGCACGTGGGTGGGCAGACACACAGTTTCTAATCGCAGAAGTCACTGTAAAAGTGAAGAGCGTGACTTTGAGTAGATCAAACTGTTGGAGTGGGGAGGGGGTGGATGGCAATTGAGAGATTGGGTGGAAAAGGCGGTCTAGGGTTTTACTGTAGGGTTTCACTGTGAAGAGGGTGGCAGAAATTAGTTGAAAGAGCTGAAGAATTTAAAAGGGAAGGAAATTAAAGAGCAAAGAGAGCAACCGGAGTAAGAAAAGAGGGTGAGGTACAGAAATATCACAGAGCTGTTTTTTTGTTGTTGTTTATTACACAATTTAATTCAGTAACTTAGTAGAACCTAAAACCTGAAAGCTAACACTCTAGAGTTCACTGACGTTCACTTCAGTTAATTCAGTAATAATCATAATGTGTATTAATTTATTTTAGTTATTGAATAAAATGTAATTTTAAATGCTTATGTTTAACATTCTTCTGTTTCTTTTCTTCTTCTTCTTCATGCTTGATTATTTCAGAGTAACAAAAATGATGCCTACTTAAAATAACTCACGATCCAAATATCAAGATTAATAATTATTGAATTATTATTTTATTATGCTTTATATTCAGAGATTACAATTATTTCAGATATCATTAATGAATAGCTTTTTATAAGCGAGTTGACGCTTAATCCAAATACTTTACTTTTATGGTGGAAGTGTCTCATCCGCCTTGAGTTTCTGCCACAATGAAAACCATCCCATCTCTCTAAGCGTGCCATAGTGGTTACGTAGCCCTCCTTTGTTTACTGCCCACAGACGCCCAGCAGACGCACAGGCTAAACAGGAAAGGACAGAACATAGAAGGGAGACACACTAAATACAAATACTTCAGTTGTCGAAGCACTGTCACATATAACATTTGATCCAGAAGCTGTTTAGACCACTTAGAAAATTGTGTGTGCTTGTGTATGAGAATGTGGCATCAGCAGGGCTTCAGTGTGATTGTAATGAGCTGGATGTGCAGGGTATGTGTGTTATTGTGTGCTTTATGATTGTGGAGTGAAATACATACATGTGTTTATAGCGTGAGCCACTCCACACATCCTCTAAAATAAACAGACACAGAAAAGAAGGAATGTTGTGGGTGGTGGTACATTTTACAAAGCGTTACAGCCAACAATCTCACATTGTCATCGTGAAAGCTGTTACGCATGTTAGGTAAAACATTATGTATCATAAAATTAAACATTAAATATTTTTAATGCATTAGATTTTTTTTTAACAATTTATTGAATGTTCTTCGTTTATAATAATATAAAACAAAAAGCAACTGTGCAAATTTAGAACCCCATCCCATCCCACCCCTGGTAGACTTAAAAAAGAAATAAATAATAAAAAAAAAATAAATGCATCCGATGTCTGTATTAACCCCTAAAGATGTTGTGCTTGACCTGTCTTAAGATGTCTTTATACTTAAAATTAAAATCAAGCAATGGCATTTTTAAACATGTTGAACTTCTATTTAATTTTGTACCAAAATAGTTAGCTAGAATCTTATTAATTGACTATTTTAATAAATGTTTATTGCTAGAAAATTACACATATTAGGGTTTTATATGTCCCAAATTTCAATATCAGGGTTGCAAAAACTTAAAATAAAATGATTCAAAGTATACGAAGTTTGACATTGTGAGGTTAATGATCAACATTTTCCTTCACCTGCGTTTCTTGAAAAAGAAAAATATTGTTATTGTAATTTTTAGACGTTATTTTGTACCCTGCATTGGTGGAAAGTGCATGGTAGACATTTTGTTTGTGTATTTAATGAATAAGACAGAACACACACGCAGGCACTCTACTTATGATGTCAGATTAACATAAAATTTTATTTACTCAAATGTACATTTGCATGACCTCTGGCATTGAATTTGCTTTGCTGGCTGTCGGATATGAGTGTGTGTGAGAGAGAGAAAGTCCTCTCAGAGCAGCCGAACTTCAATTGCAGGGCTGTGAGGGGTGACGTGACGAGCGCTGGTCGGGATGAGGGCTGGTGTTTGTCAGGACAGCTCCATGACTGTGGCTCCAGTGACAGGACAGGCGGAGACTGGTGGGGCTTGAGTCAGTGCAGCCTGGGTGCAGGAAGCTTTGTAAGTTTACCTAAAAGGCTCGGTTTACGTTCTGGGTCACCAAAGTTAGACCCATATACTGTTTAGCTTTAGACCAAACTAGCCTGGTGAGGTTGTTTGTCAGGAGGGTGAGTAAATGATTAATTGTATATGACATGCTACAGGACAGGTTTAGTTAAACTGCGTTGCAGGCTTAATGTTTAAAGCTTAATTTCGGTCTGTGAGTGTTTTACAGTACAAGCTGTTGGATAAACGCAAAAATGACACATATGAACACCTTGGTTTGTTGTTGCAATAAAAAGTTGATAAGCATACTTTGGGTTTTTATAGCAAGTTCAGTCTGATGATCTGAATTGCTCTGTCCTGGACGATGCACCGTGATTCTGCTGAAGGATCTGGCGATGTGCCAGCTGCAGCCTGCAGAGGTGCGGAAGTGCCCAGCTGTTGAGAAATCAAAGAGAAATCCAATTCATTCATATCAAAAATTGCAGGGATGACTGCCTTTTTCATGCTTCTTTGTCTGCATTTTCCACACCTAGACAGAAATATTCAATGTGTATATATTTGTATGTACGCTGTTCAAAGTTTCACTGTTCGGACCTGAATTTAATTATTTAATTTCAATGTTGAATGCATATAGAATGTTGAAGAAGATTTATATTTTTTAAATAAATTCTGTTCTTCTGAACCTATAAATGAAGAAGGATGTTTACACTTTTAATAATATATATATATATATATATTTTAGGCCACACAATTTCAGCTCCTGTGTGTACATGCTTGCAAGTTTGCATTATACACTTGAATTATCTGCATCCCGGTTTGATTGTTTCTTGATGTTACAGGAAATTATTCACCTCCTCTCAGCAGCTCTAGATCCCTCAGGTGTGGTTGGGCAGCCAGGCCTCTCTTTTTCTCTTTCTTTCTCTGATTCATCTATCTTAGATCTACAAAAGGCCCATAACAAATGAACCCGCAGTTACAGGCCTTTCATGAGGCCAAGCGTCAGTGTATGTCAGACCGACGGTGGTTTCACCCTCCACGGAGGTCCGGGTCGCTCTGTGTTGTGGTCCTCACCCCCAGATAGACCCATTCAGCTGCGGGACCTAATGAACACTCCTGGCCTCATTCACTCCCACAATGGGCTTCTCCACTGCCATTGAGTGCAAGCACAATAGGGAACATCGCTCCAATTAAACCCCAGGGGACAATACATGTGCAAGGGGGCCAGCACTTGGGTGTTGGGGGTAGAAGATGTTGGAGGTCCCTCTCTGGGTGCTAGAGTGAGGGGTCACAGGGGTAACGAACGTCTCCGAACGGGTGCTTCTGAACGGAGCGCGGCTGAAGTGGCGGTGTCTGTGATGTGCTATTAGGATCAGCGAGGAGTAATTATGTGACCAGAGACCCTCCCTGGCCCAGTGGAGGGGGCTATTGGCTTCACAAGAGGGATGAGGTGAAGAGATGGGAGGAGTAAGAGGAATGATATATGTGACATATTATCATATTGCTTTGCTGCTGTTTCATAAATGCAATAAACCTCTCGAGGTAGTGTGTTGCAGCAGTTTTTACCACAGTTACAGGGGTTTTTAGACTTTGTGTACGCCTAAAAAGGACATAGAAAAGGACAATTCTTTGTTTTATAGTTTGATGTTTTATATTTATTTATTAGTGACTTACAGCGCATATATGGTATAAAATGAATATATTAACACTACCAGTCAAAAGTTTTGGGTCAATGAGATTGTTAAAAGGTTTTTGAAAATAGTTAATATTATTACAGTTTAAAATAACATTTTTCTATTTTGATGTATTTTAAAATGTGATTCATTCCTGTGATGCAATGCTAAATTTTTTGTACCATTAGTCAAGTCTTCAGTATCGATTATTAAGAAATCATTCTAACAGTAATTCTAATATTCTAATATCTTAAATAATTTCTTGTAAATATTTCTTGGTATTATAATCAATGTTGAAAACAGTTCAGTTGTGGCCCCCTATATTTTTATGTATCTGTGATTTTTTTTCTTCAGTATTTGGAATGACAAAAGGGTGAGTAAATGATGATAGAATTGTCATTTTTAGGTGAATTATCTCTTCATCATGTTTTATAGTCTATTGGTAGGAGTTCAAACACCCAATCATTTAACTTCATTAGAATGCAACCAAAATGTTGTCCATAAAAAGCTGAATAACTGCGAAATGATGTCCAAGAAAAATATCTTCATTCAAAGTGTTGGGTGCAGGCCACTGTGCCTGTGAGTGCAGACGGTCTGAGTTTTCTTTGTGGCCTAGGTGTGTAATTGAATCGGGCAGTCCTCTGGACAGCTTTGTTCCTCTCATGTCCCCAGCGGTCCTGGCAGCCACACAGGAAGACGCGTGTCAAACACTGAGACAAGGGAGCTCTCTCTGCACAGCCCACACAGGAACAAGGAAACAGAGAGAGAAGAAAGGTGGAATTAATGCTGTAAGAATAAACACAGAAAAGAAACACAGGAGAGGCGGTTAGTTAAATAACAGAGGGGGAAAAAAGCTGCTCTGGGGGAACATTCAAGACATACCCGAATTTTTTAAAGTAAAGTCGCAGCATTGAAAAAAGGTTACAAAACCCCTGTGCAAAGAATCCTCTGTCATATTGTGGTTGTATAACTCATTATTGACATTTATACACAAAATAGATGGAGGCCTTCAGAGAGGTGACATTTCACTGGGCACGACGACCAAGAATACCAACAAACTGACGGAGCGAGATGACAGAAGCACCTGAATTTGCCCTTTCCTGGATGCTCAGAAGGAGGTTGAAACAGGGCTGACCAAATGAGTGACCCATACCCACGTGTGTGTGTGTGTGTGTGTGTGTGAATCCCAGTTCCTGAAGTACTGAGGAATATTATTTAATACCTCAGGTATGGTATGTTCATTACTTTACTCTGTTGAATGACATGCTGAGCCATGCATCAGTCTGTTTTAAACTAAAGGTCAGAAAATGAGCATTTTCTCATGCTGATATAAGCAGATGTAGCAGAGGAAATACCATAAATGAGCAGACGAGAAAAGTCGTTGGTTTTTATTTTATTTTAATAAAAAAAGTAACATAAGTCAAAATAAATAATTCTTATTCACAATACAACACAACCTTTTAGTACCATATTGCTTATTATATTATATTATTATATTATATTATACAAATATAATACTGTTTTATGAAATATAAACTGTTTTATACAGCCTTTATTATCATATTAAATACTTGAAATACTGAATCTGTAAACTTGCATAAAAACATTAAAATAAAAATATTATATTAAACATAATTTTATTTTGTTACATACACACTTATGTTGTAAATGTATACACCCCCCCCCCCCCTTTTAATACATTTTTTCAATTCATTTTAATTAACTTCTATATTTTATATACATTTAATTTTGTTACATATAAAGTATTGTAGGTACAGTAGCAGCAGCCTTGTCCTTATAGGGCTGCTCTGAATAGGCTGAGGTGGCTGTCTATCCCAGCAAGGTCCCTGAAGAAGTCTGTAGTTGATCCAGGCGACTGTCAGGGTCGGAGGTTGTTGTTTTCTGTCCATAGATCAATCTTCCTGTTTGACCCTATAAAGGACAAACTGAGAGGAGGTGGAAAAAGAGAGAGACAGTATAATCCCTATTGCTCCCTGTCCTCTGTGTATACATACATATGTGTGTGTGTGCACCTGGTATTCATCACCTTTTGGGGACCAATTGTCCCCACAAAGATAGGAATACCAGTAGAT
>JAUCMT010000001.1:23760417-23773849 GCA_032357475.1 Enteromius thamalakanensis
TCTGTCTGTCTGTCTGTCTGTCTGTCTGTCTGTCTGTCTGTCTCTCTGTCTGTCTGTCTGTCTGTCTGTCTGTCTGTCTCTCTGTCTGTCTGTCTGTCTCTCTGTCTGTCTGTCTGTCTGTCTGTCTGTCTGTCTGTCTGTCTATCTGTCTGTCTGTCTCTCTGTCTGTCTGTCTCTCTGTCTGTCTGTCTGTCTGTATATCTATCTGTCTGTTTGTTTGTCTATTTCTTTTTGTAACATGTTCTCCCTTTTCTGCTGTTTGCCTGCTCAAGGAATCTCAGCTTGTTCTGCCGGTAAGTAGCTCCCTCTAGTGGTGTGGAGATTATAGCATCAATAGCGTGTAGATGTCAGCCTTCTCATTAACCAAGTATTTTAGGATATTTCTCAAATGGAAGGAGGTCACATTTGCAGTCTGCGGACGCCTGGTTTATCTCTGTTAACTGAGCATTTGCGAGTCATTAGCATATCACAACAATTTATGCGTAAGTAACAATAATGGTGAAATTTATAACTCTTAATATTTAAAAATAAGATCTTCTTCATGATGTATGTAGCCTACAAATGAGACCTTCGAAAGGATGCAGACTTCCGTTTAAAGAAACAGCCTTAGTTGTGTAGTGTAGTGTGTATGTGTACATGTCTGACCTCTGACCTCTACTCTGCTCTCCAAGGAAACTCCTCTGACGTTAGTGGTGAGTAATAGAGTAACAGAGCATTTAATGTTAGAGGAAACTCACAGTCTAAACAACTGAAGAAACATCCTGTCTTTGTGTGTAAGTGCATGTGCATGTTTTTGCATTACTGTAAATGTTCTGGATGCATGCACACAGGTGTGACTCATTCGTGTATGTTTATTAGTTTTTAGTGGCGTGGATCTCACAAAACATAAGAACTTTTGCATAAATATTTGTTTAATGGATGTTTCATTGTTCCTAGCAGAATATAATTCATTTTGATGATAGATGTTTGTGAGATTCACCTGTATGTCCTGACTGTCTTCATTTGTGACTTTAAATTGAACTGCATCTCGTTTATCTCATCAACTCAGATATGTCGCTCAGTGGATCAAGATCAAATCCAGACCTAATACTTAACTTGTAAAGAATAATAATCAGATATATCTTGTCACAATGTGCACATCTGTTGTAAATCTGTCCGGCCCGTGTTTTGAATGTAGGTGTGGCCTGTAGCCTATTTTCTACCAAAGATTGCGAGGAGATGGAGAACCCGTAAGGTGCCCACACAAACCTGTCAATCATGACTTCTAGGTGTTCTAACCACACCCCCTTTTATTTATTTCGGTGGCTTTTATTAACAGTGATGTCAAAGGAAATGGTTACTTGGTGAAACTTCCTTCAGGTCAGGGTTGGTCTTATTATGAGAAGGGTTGGGAATGTCTACTAACAAACATAGAGGTGAGAGGGGCTACTTTGTCAGTTTTTTTAGAGGTGCTGTGAATTATGAGGTACGTTTATGAATATGTCCAATTTGGCATCTGCATTGAATTGTGCCCAAGCTTCGCTAGACCCTGTATTTCGAGGGCTTGTTTTTACGGTGTTAAGTGCTGTACGGCACAGAAATTTGAGTCCTCTCGCTGGTCATCAGATGACTGCAGGAAACGAAGCTCAGCAGCAACAAACATGGGTCAGATTTACCGAAGTCGTCACACGTGCCGCTACAGGCCCAGAGATTCACCTGATTCTAATGACTCCAGTAAATCTGATCTCTAAACCCAAAGCCCTCTACATACAGAGCTGAACCAACACAGAGAAAACCTTCACATGAGCAGAGCACAAGGTGTGTGGGTCAATGACGAGATGATGTATTGGTTAAATAATTTATTTAAATATTTATGAAATATATTTTTATAACCTAAAGCTGCAGTCCGTAAATGTTGTCTATTTGTCGACATCTCTGTTTGAAAACCTGGTGAAATGATGATTAAATCTAAAATGCAGACTTATTATTTTCCAATTATTAGTTTTGACTTTATTCTCCAATTATTAATATTAACAACATCCGCATTGCATTGGAGATTTCAATTTATGTACAATTTCATCTCAAATTATCACATCATTTGAATTTCATATTAAGAAATTATTTTAACCCACAAAATGAACTGTGCTCCTTTCGAACTGGTTGTCTTTAAAATACAAATTGAATAGGCTATAATTAAACAATGAGCCGGGAATTCATCTTTATGTTTACAGACATGATGTAATGTGCCATGCTCGAATTTCCCGCCAAACCCTATCCGTACCAATCAAATTAGAAAACATTATTATAAGATAACCGGCTGAAGTAAGGTGACACTAGCTGGTTATGTACTTTCCTTAATATTGATTTCGAACAAGTTTTAACCAAAAAAAAGTTACAGACTGCAGCTTTAAGACCGATAAACCATCTTAACAGTTTTGTCCAGCAAAATAAATCTACATTTAATTCAAATATGTTTTTGGAATCAATTTGGAAGAATCAAGTCATTGATCCGAGTGGAAATGTGTGCAGGTTTTGTCATGAAAGTGTAAGTGAAAGATCTTTTGGTGTCTAGCTCAAGGTGTGTATATGAATTGTTTATCTCTGTCTATCGGTGTGTTCATCTCTGGTAGGATGATGAGGACGTGTCTTCTGGTGTTCCTGAGTTTGACACAGTGTCTGATAACGGGCTGCTGAGCAGAAACGAGCCCATCCGCAGTAAAGTGTCCAAACTCACTGAAAAACTTCGCAAGCGGGTCCCTTCCAACACCATCGGTCACTACTATCTCATTGTTCTTCATGCTTTTCCACCATTTATATTATATTCCCCTTTTAAAAGCATATTTTCTTTTTGTCTTTCCACAGGGAACTGTTCCCATTGCAATTCAGCGTTTTCTGTTTTAAAGAAAAGGGTATGGGCCTCTGATCTTCATCTTGTTTAATGTTTTATTCAACTTGTTAGATGCTAGTTTCAGTCGTGATTGTTTTATTTTTCCAGAGAAACTGCAGTAACTGTGGTGTGAGTTTTTGTTCCCGCTGTTGCTCGTATAAAGTGTTCAAATCCATTATGGGAGCCACAGGTGCGTATGAGAAGAGCGTGTGAATCGTGTAAAGAATGTTTTATCGAAGACGAATTTACACACTGTTCTTTTTCTTTCTCTGACCCTCCAGCTCCTGAAGCCCAAAGAGAGACTGTGTTTGTTTGTTTTATGTGTAATACTTTCCTCACCACCAAGTAGGATTGACCCATCATCCTGAAATAATCTTTCAGCATTGCAATGCTTTGAAAGAAACCAGGAGAAGAACCACAAGATGGTTTGTTGCTGTTTCTTTCTTCACTGTGGAAGACCAAAATCCTGCAGCTTGCCTCAACACTCTCCCTGAGGTTCCTCAGTTTTATTTTAGTGTTTTTTTTTTTGTCTGTCCAGAACTCTGAACCCTTTTTTGAGCTCCTTTATGTCTAAATGGTGAGCTGTTGCCTAGAATATGCTGCTTTTTCCAGTCACCACTATTACTTATCATAGCCTAATGCCAATACTGATTGGCTTATTTAGAATTCACTTTGCTGCAACATCAAATGCTTTAGTTTCATCAACGTTATTGCATCACTTTCCATAATTTTAGCTCTTGGTGGGATATGTATCAGGTTAATATCAAGGGTCCTGTTTATCTATTATATCATACCGTCCTAAATAGGACAAAAGGCCTTAAAAACACTTGTTATTAATTGGACTTGATACCAAAACCAATGATTCTGACCATTTTATACGGCTCCATACTGTCGTCTTATACCCAGATACGGTCTAACCTGATTAGCTGATATCAGTAAGACTCATCAGTTTAATTCTGTTATTAAACTTTTGACTAAGCATTTAAAATTCAACCTCCTGCTAGCTGCTTATCAGCTTGAATCCATCATTATTAGTTATATAATTTATTTGTGTAAGTTTGTGTGGAAAAGCTTTAATTTATATATGTATGTTTGTTGTTGGAACACCCTCAGAAATAATTTATACTAATTAAAATACTAGCATTATATTCTATCAGCAAATCATTCCCAAGAGTACTCCTATTCACAAAGTTATTGAAAGAATTAAATGTTTGTGTCATTTAATTGTCTTTAAAGCCAAGGTCGAATGTAAAAACCAATGTTTTAACGGTTATAGAAATATGTATGTCGTACTACTGCTATTTAAATATAAATTTTAAAATCTATTGGGGAGTTATCCATAGTATAGCACCACCTGTTTCCTTGGTTAAATCTGCTGTTACAGTAATAAACTATTTAAATATAAATGTGTGGATGGAATTTCTGAGGAATTTTCGCGCGTTAAAAACTTGTTTTCGCGCCTCTCACACACCTAGCTTACGGCCATTTACCTTAAATACAACTATATATATATATTTGTGTGTGTTGTGCACGTACAGTAGACGTTATATTGGTGGTTGACGTACTGAAAACCGCTGTTTCTAGCGCACTGTTGCTATGGTTACCTCCTGGGCGAACAGATTTCTCTCCGTGAGCGTCTTTTAGTGATCTCACATAAATACAGAGTAATATTTGTAATTTTAGAGGGAGCTTTTGTAAATAACCCAACACATCTGACTTGGCTGAGTTGAATTCTTGAAAGTGGCATCGGTTGCTCCTCCCTCCGCGCGTCATCAGATTGTTTCCGGCCCCGCCCCCTCTCCGTTTATCCCCGGTTATTCCCGTGAACCCGTTACAGCACCGGGACAAGGCATCTCGCGCTCGCATGGCAAAATGGCCACAGAGGTGAGAAACAGCCCTTTAATCGTCGTTTATGTGCCAGGTGTGTTTATAAGAGCCGTTTTTGTAAGATAGCGCCTGAATCTCGGCGTCATTATAATCTGGGTTGGAGATCACGGATCAGTACGTGACGCTAATGTGTATAACGGTGGCTCTGTCACGCGTCGTTTTTAAAACCCTTTAAAAATCGGTGATAATTGCTGTTCAGCCCATTGAGGCATAGGATAAAATAAATATACAATACAGGGAGTGCACTAAACATGCCACAAGTGCAGAGCTGACTATCATGGCAACAACATGACAGATAGATGGATAGCGTCATAATGATTGTCATTTAGTCATATGTTCTTTATTATGACTGAATTTCACTAACTATACAGAGACCTGTTTATTACAGACTAAAAGACCGTTTTTATTAATGGGTAACACTTTATTTAAAAGGCGTCCTTATTACACGTTACATGTCCTTACTATTATAATAACAACAAATTATGCATAATTACATGCGAGCCCAACTCTAATCCCAATCGTATAGTAAGTTGCTAGATGTAGTTAAATTATATCACTCAGTACTTATATGTTGTATTATTATTGTAACAAGGACATCTTAAATAAAATAGGGACCACCTTTTGCAGAAATAAATGTTATAAAACAAGCTTTTTCACAAGCGCTCTCAGATATATTGTTTTATTTAGTTGTTTGTTGCTGACACGTGATTGGCTGAAATGCCAGCTGTTGCTTAGATCGATAAGAGAACGTGTTCTTCAAGCATTGTGTTCGTAACACAGGATGACAAAGGCTTGTGTTTGTGGTCAGAAGGATCTGGTGCCGTATGCAAATGAGCGCGAGCAGTGCGCGTGTGACGTAGCGGAGCGCGCAGCTGGACATCAAAGAGGATAAAAGCGACTGTCCGCGGCTCGATAAGCTCTTAGCGAGTGTTTGTGCGTCACTTTCACCGGTGACCGGTTCAGGAATGATTTCAGCACCGCGGACAGCGACGGACCGAACAAAACTCCCGTACTGCCACGAATCTGTAAGATGTTTTTATATATGTATATATATATATTATCCATTTTAAAAAAGTGTTTTAACTGGCGATATTTGTGATTTCCTGCAGTTGGGATTTCAAATGCGATTTCACAAGTTATTCTGGGGTTTATTTTAGAGTTGAATGCATGTCCCGCCGAGTAACCTTGAACGCGCGCGTGATGTTGTGGTTCGAGCGCGAGATCTCTTTGTTTAATCTCGTGCGAGCGAAAAACAAACCTACTCCTCGGGGGAACAGTCGATAATCATTCTGTACAGGCTACACGGGATGACTAGATTGTGTTTTGATATATTTGGTATCAGTGGTGAGTGTGTGTTAAATGATCGTCTCCTCGCGATCGATCGGTTGTGCTCGCGGGAGTCGGTAACAATGTCTCTCATCTTTCTGAGACAGTTGCCGAGAGCGGCTTGCATGCATAATTAACGAGGCGTTTAGTAGCAACGTTTAGTTGTGATAAGTCTCGGTTTACCGGTACAAAAAACGTTCTGTAAACCAAAAGTACCTAAGTTATTGCTAACACAACGTTGTGCATTTTTCACGTATTGTTTGAAGTAGAATTGGATGATTTATAAACTTGTTAATAATTGCATACAGTGAAGCGCTAAGTTTTCCTTCTGAGTGTATTTTTGAAGAGTTCAACAGGTAAATGTTGTGTTGTGCATTATTTGACACCCGATATGCCTTTTATCTGAGCTGTGCAAGAATTCTTGAGATCTGTGCAAATGTTGAGTGCCAGAGATTGATCTTGTCCACAGCATTGAAGTGCTGTGTGTGTGTGTGTGTGTGTGTGTGTTTGAGCCGGTGTGTGCTGTCTCAGCCTGTTACTATATCAGAAGGAGCCATTCACTGGCAGGCCCTGCTTCTATAACGAAGTGAGTTTTTAAATAACAGGTTGCCAGGACTGCCTGGGTAATTATACTGTCCCTTGCAGTCGGCATGATCTTTATCTGACCTTCAGACGTCCAGAGATAAAGAATAACGTCTTTATGTGGTGGCGCTGTGCAGTAGTTAAGGAATGTGCTTTCTTATTATAATCTTCCAGTGTATTAATATTAATCTGCAAGAGAAAGAGGTGAGAACACAGGGAAGGAGCGGGGGAAGGAAGGACCCACCACTCCTGCTGATGTTAGTGTGTGTGTGTGTGTGTGTGTTGGCAGTGACAGATGGCCAGTCGCTCTGATGTTGGTGTGTGTGCATACAGGCAATGAAGTGCCCATTGAATTATAAGGTCATCACTGGATTACTCTATAAGTGAATGACTACCTCACTGCATTACTGTTTGAGCTTTCATGATCATTAGCTCACAACATGCAGTGTTGTAAATAAATAAAGGAAACATCACTGTATTACACAATATTATTGTTAATATTATAATATTTAAACTAATGACAAATAAATCACTGCACTACTTTATGATGTAATGACAGCACCACATTACTTAATGTAATAATGACCACATCACTAAATTACTTTAGAAGTTAATGATATTACTGCATTATTTTGAGATGATGACAATCACTATGTTGCTTTATGAAATAATGACCTTACTGCATTACTTTGAGGTAATGATAACACTGCATTACATTTTAAGATAATGTCATTGTTGCATTATGCTGAGATAATGACATCACTGAATTACTTTGAGATAATGGCATCACTTCATTGATTTGTGAGATAATGACATCACTGAATTACTTTATGAGATAATGACATCACCACATTGCTTTATGAGAAAATGACATCGCGGCATTACTTTGAGATAGTGACATCACTGAATTACTTTGAGATAGTGACATCACTGAATTACTTTATGAGATAGGAACATCTCTGCATTACTTTATGAGATAATGACATCACTGAATTACTTTGAGATAATGACATCACTGAATTACTTTATGAGATAGGAACATCGCTGCATTACTTTATGATATAATGACATCACTGAATTACTCTGAGATAATAACATCACTGCACTACTTTGAGATGATGACATCAATGAATTACTATGAAATAATGACAACAACACTGCATAACTTTGAAATAATGACATCACTGCATTACTTTAAGATAATTACATCCCCAAATTACTCTGAGCCAATGATGATGATGATGATAATACCACTCAATTACTGTATGAGCTAAAAATGGCGATGCAACTGCATTAATATATGAGCAATTGATGATGATGGTATCACTGCATTATGATGAGTTAATGACAGAAACATTGCTTCATTATTGTTGGAGCTTATGATGTTAACATCAGTCCATTACTCTTGGAGCTCAAAGTGATGCAGTGATGAGCTAACACAGTGTCTTCTCCTGCACTGCACAGATTAAATGTCTAATACCAGCTGCCACTGACTAGCAAGAGAATTCATATATGATTTAACTGAATGCTAGCCGCTAATTTCCTCATCAAATTACTTTTTCCACTAGAAAATTCTTCAACGCAGGACAGAAAAATGCACTCCTCATTTTCCATTTTCATGCAATGTTTAACATCTAACATCCCAAGGAAATTGAATGTATGATTATATCAGAAGGCAGCCCACTGTAACCCTGTCTCGTCCTCTGCTGTAGTTCCATAACCTTCAGGAGCTGAGACACAGTGCATCTCTGGCCAATAAGGTCTTCATTCAGAGAGACTACACAGATGGCACCGTCTGCAAGTTTCAGACAAAGTTCCCCTCCGAGTTAGACAGCAGGGTAAGTGTGTGTGAACAAAAGAGACACAAAGCAAGTAAAAAGGAAAGGACAAGAATAAAGCTCTTCACTGAGAGCTCTTCAGCAAAAGCACTGCTGAGTGCGCAAACTCCACACAACACACACATAATGAGCCGCTAATAGAGCTGTTTAAAGGTGTTATATCATGTTACAGGCGCCCAGTAAAGACTAGCCAATGGAATGAAAGGAAAAGGGAGCTAAACATGTAGAGATTTTAATGTTTTAAGTATTTTGATGGAATAAATAGTATCACATGATGTCTGGCATGAGACTTGCATCTTTACGATGTCAGTCAGTTTTTGAGTCAAACCCATTCGTTTTTGTCATATGATGTTCTTGAGTGAACTCCTTGTGCTTTCTGATTGGCTGACTCATCTTGTTCTTGATCCTGATTGGTCAGATTGAGAGGACGCTGTTTGAGGACACGGTGAAGACGCTGAATACTTACTATGCAGAGGCGGAGAAGATCGGAGGCCAGTCCTACCTCGAGGGATGTCTGGCCTGCCTCACGGTTTACCTCATATTCCTGTGCATCGAGACACGTTACGAGAAGGTACATTATTAGTTCCAGATACAGCCATCCTGAAGTGGCATGTAAAAATGCAAACTATGGCAAATTAAAATGATGCTGATGATTAAAAGGGCACCTTGTGTGTGTGCAGGTGCTGAAGAAGATCTCGCGGTACATTCAGGAACAGAATGAGAAGGTCTACGCTCCTCGAGGCCTCCTCATCACAGACCCCATAGAGAGAGGCATGAGGGTCGTATCCTTACAGAGTCTGTGTGTGTGTGTGTGTGTGTGTGCATGAACAAATTCTCAGTGGAAGCTGCTTGTTTTTCAGAAAATGTTGTTAGTCTATCATAGGAACATAAACTCTTTTATTATCTCTTCATTTTGTGTAAAGTTTAACAATTAATTGTTAAAACTCTTCAATATCAAATAAGATAATGATAGTATTTCATATATATCATGTTATCTGTATCAAAATATATATATTTTTGTAATTAAATTAGGTTAATACGTAATAACATTATATATATTTCATAATGTATTTTTTTTTTACAATTGAATAGCAATTTAACAGATATATTTTTCATGTCATGTTAATTTAATAGAAGAAAATAGTTAATATAAAATATCTATTAATCTCTCACTATAAATAAGTCAGATTTCTGCCTTTTTATTTAATAAAAAATGAAATTGTAGCACTTGTTATTACAACTAACTTAAACCATAAAACCAGTGAAATAAACTAAAATAAAATAAAATAGTAAAATCAAAACAAAAAAGAAAAATGCCTTTAAAATATAAATACAAACTGTCATGGTTTATCAAGAATGATAAAAGGAAACTGGACACCAGTTTTAATCAAATTCATGACAGGTAGTCCAATGAAAGAATTATTATTATGCAATATGAGTTATTAGTGTAGTAGTTTGTGCATGTAAGGTTGTGTAAGGCTTGTTTCTCCCTTAACCCGTGTGTGTGTTAGATTGAGATTAGTGTGTATGAGGATCGCGGCTCCAGCGGTTCAAGCTCAGGAAGCAGCACAACCAGCAGCAGCGGACGATGATTCACACACACACACACACACACACACTCGCCCACGTGTGACGCCTTCATACTGACGCCCGCTGAACAGACACGACAGCAACCGCTCAGCATCGCCAAACACAAACACACCTGACATGACCTGCCTCCACGAGACACATCATCTGCTGGATCAGCAGCCCGTCATTACCTCAGTCATCACCTCCACATCCTCCAGTCCCTCGCTGTAGCATCCTGGGTCCAGCACACATGAGCTTCTGTCACTGTTATATGCAATCTCACTCACAAACGCCTGTGATGTAGCTGCCGATCGGCACACGACAGTCTTCCATCCTCACCTTTTTTTTGTTGGAGAATTGAATGAGCACTTTTACTCTAATTATTGATCAGAAGTCAGATTTTAGACTAGGTAGATGTCATGGACTGAAATCTAAGCCCACATATTTTATACAGGCACCAGACACTGCCATCTTATTCCACGGGTAATATTAATGACTATTGTTTTATTTCATGGTGTGCTAATCGTTCATGTTTTGTACTCATAACTCGTCGTCAGAGCAGAGACGGGTCCTGATGACGCGACTGCCAAGAGCCAGAGCTTCCTCACATGTTCCTTCATCATGAGCTTCCATTTCGTACCAGTCGAGAACCTTTGGCCCGTTTATGCAAAGATCAAGAGTAAAAGAAGTTGAGAGTGCTTTTCTGTTGTGTAGCAAAATAAATAAACAATGATGGTCATACGATCGAGTTCTGCTTTTCTCAGTTTGATCCACATTTTATTTAAATATATTTTACACATGCAATGTTTCAACTGATGTGCCAGAAACTGATTGTCTGGCACAAACTGCCATCTGTAATCACATTTTTTTTATTCTGTATTTATAGGTAGACTACTTCAACAGGTTAAAAGAGTTGCATGAGCTATAATGTCAAATGCAGGGTATTTTACTTATGAAATGTATTTTTACTTATTAACACGATTACAGACTCTGCTTATTGAGTAATATGTAAAACTCATAGACTGTAAAAAGGTAAAACTACATTTTATTTGGGTTTTATTTGCTATTTCAAGGTATTTCAAAAGGACAGAATGAGCTATCATCTAATATAACAATCATGAATCAAATCAAGTCATTTTGAGGCAGAAAGAACAGTTCACTCAATTTTTATCAAGTGTAAAATTGCATTTTATGAGTATTTCAGCAAGAAAAAAACTTTTTTACAAGCTTAACGTTGTGAATCAGCAATGGAGAACACTGATTGATTATGTACCTTAACATGACTGATTTTGGATCATTTTTATCCAAAAAAGTTACAGAACGCAGCTTCAAAATGCCTCATATTGAAAAGTGTCTGCATGCAAAAGTCTGGGGAAAACCCTAGCGTGACCGTGAGTTCATCCAGTTCAGCTCTTTAACTGGACTTCTCTTTAAGGAGACAAATATTCATGCACTAACACTGCCGTGTTTCCAGTCAGTCTCTTGAGGTCCGGAAGTACATTTCTCTCCTGTATGTGCATCATCTGATCCCTCTGAGGTCCGTCTTCATCCTGTTGACAGACAGTTAGTTAAACCAGAACAGAGAACCTCCAGAGACTCAACGACACGGAGACAGACCTCCAGAGACACTCAGCACTGAGACCAGGAGAAGCTCAGGAAGAGGAAAACCAGGACAGACAGGAGAGGAAGAGACGCTGCTGACATACCGGGAGGACACAGCTGGAGGAACACAGAGGATGATGGGTAAGTTGGAGGAAAAACAGGAAAAAACTATTCTAATGTGGAAAGAAGGAAGAAATGGGCTTCCATACATTAATAAACGGGTTTCAGATAATGTGTTATGCAGGTTATGCATTATGATTGTGAACAGGTAAATTCTTTTTTATGTAAATAATATTTTAGCCTATTACCCGGAAACTGCAGTATAAACTAGCTGTACTGTAAATACACTACCGTTTTAAATAAAGCAAAGATTTCTGGAGTACTATGTTAAAGGGGTTATCCGATACGTGCACTTTTACAAGTTTATTGAACTGGCAGTGTGTACACAACCACACACTCAGTGCTTTTATAATCAGCTAAAATCTTTACCTCTTTCTAAAATGTAGTCGTTCAAAGACAGGCCCCTCCCACGATTGTTTGATTGACAGTAGTGTTTCAGCACATTTCCTCAGACCCGCTCTGACTGAGCTGTCATCTGTTGCTTTACAAATCGCCTTTCCTAATAATGTGCTCATTTACTAGTTTCAGGATGAATGCTGATCATAAGAGAGGGGCGGGGTCAGCAGAGCTCATTAACATTTAAAGAATGGTACAAAACGGCTTGCTCTGAAAAGAACAGTTTTGGACAGGGTAAAAAAAAGTGTTTTTTACCTTACCATTGAAAACTGTTACAAATTTTGTAAATAAAACTTTTCTTGTATGTTACAGACTTTTCTGAGACCCTACATCTTTATTAATGGTATGTTCACACCATATGCGACTTGCACAAATAAATCACGCTATTTGCACGTAGTTGGACGATTGAACATTTTGACTTATTCGCTTCATTCACGTGTAAAAATTAACTTAACAGATTTTCAAAATATTGTTGTTATTGTGCCATGAAATGTAGTTTTAAGAATATTTCAGGCGAGAATGTAGTTGTTTAAAACCAAAATCCGTGGTTTATTAAAAAGGAGGGCGTCTATTTAAATGTTTGCTTCGCCGTTTTTGTTCCGTTTTGGGTATATCTCATAGGCAAACTTTGGTTTAATTAATCTTTTATTTATTTCCTTTTTATCCCTGCTTTTATGAAAATACGAGCAACAATGATTTTGTCTTCCATAGTTTCGGACTTCTGCCTCCGCTTGTTACGTGGTAATCGCTTCACTACTAGAGCAAGCTCCTGATTGGTTAACGAGGCGCAAGTTTTCGCCAAAGTTAACATTTTTCAACTCAAGCGATTCACATGAATCAAACACATGAATCGCACCGCAGGGTGTCTAATTGTGTTTTTGCATTGACTTACATGTAAATCACTTGCGCGTGTGAACCATGGCTGTGCAGACACGTTTAGAGAGGCGGGTACCCAACATTACAAACAAAGACAATTATCAGGTCAAAAATATGTAATTCAATGTTCTTTCTGTTCAGCACTACTTCAGCATTCATCAGCCTATTCAAACTATATAAATACATCACTTACCAAATCATTAGAGTTGAACAGCCCAATGGTGTAACTTCTCTGCAATATCAACAAGTCACTCCTCTACACATCTCTCTCCGTGATGGTAACCCTTAAAATGTTTTTATAAAATGGCTGCAAATGAACCAAACTCACCCAAACTTAATTGAACATAAACATACATAACATAACTAAAAC
>JAUCMT010000001.1:23773949-23785426 GCA_032357475.1 Enteromius thamalakanensis
TGGACATCTTGGATGACATGGTGGTGAGTAAATTATCAGCAAAAGTTTTTTTGAAAGTGAACTTCTCCTTTAAACCTGTAAAGTGAGCACTGACTCCTCTTCCTCGTTTGCATGCAGTCGTACCTGTGCATCAGATGTGAGCGCTGACTCCTCCCCCTCATTAGGATATGCGACCTCAATAACTGTGTTCATATCAGCAGACTGGAGCGGCCGAGCGATGGAGCGACCATCTGGCCAAAAAACTTCAATACTGGTGGCCTCATCAGTTCCTAATCACCAATGAAGAGACTATTAATCTCATAGATAGAGTAATCACTGAGATTTATGCCAAAAATCACTAAGATGTTAAAGATGAAGATAAAAAGGCAATTTTCTTGATATTTTTGCACCCTCAGATTTGTATATAGTTGTATAAAATCATGTCCTATCCTGACAAACCATACAGGAGTGGAAAGCTTTATTCAATTTCAATTTATTATTACAGATGATGTATAAATCTCAATTTTAAAAATATGCCTGGTTTTGTGATCACACATGCAGTATAAAGCATCTTTTAAATGAACTGACTGAATTAGTTTGTCTGATCTGCATACCTAACCCAAAGTGAGCCACAGGCTCCATCTCACACAGATAGCCTGATCCTCCATCAATGATGCGAGTGTGAGCCCCGCTTTGTTTGGTGAACATCACCACCTTCGCCCCACGAGCGAACGAACCGAAGCGAGAGCGCGGCATCACACGCAGCCACTTACTAGAGGATCCCTGAGGAGAGAAGAAAACGCGGCGAGCTGACCGTTACAAATGTGCATTTACTGTACACTCAATTCAAGTCAGAGCTGAAGAGATCATGTATACGGTGCATGAAGAATGAAAGTGTTCTGACACACCTGGTTGACTTTAAACACAGAGATGGGCTGAGAGGCGCTCTCCCCGTGAGACACCAGCAGATCCAGCAGACCGTCACCGTCAAAGTCTGTCACCGTGGCACCTGTGACCCAACCCATAACATCAGTGCTGTCAGTTACTGAAGTAACACATAAGGCTGTTTATTTACACAGGAAGTGGCTCTGGTCATGTGATCTCACCTGTGCCCCGCCCCTGAGGCTCAGAGGCATCGCCCACATCCAGCTCTGTGATCTCAGGGTCAGAGTTCAGCTTCCTCGACACCCTACACACACAAAAGCCAGTCTTATTATTTATGTAATAATTGACTAATTAGTAGCTGATTTTCCTATCGTTTATTTTAAGTATTTATATTTAATATTAGTGCTGTCAAATGATTAATCCTGATTATTATCACATGTACAGTGTACATACTGTATAAAGACACACACATACAGTACATATTTTGAAAATGTATACATTCATATAATTTATATTAGAAATATATTTAACATAAAAACTAAATATATATACATGCATGCGTGTGAATTTATATATACATAATAAATATACACAGCGCACAAACTTTTATTTTGGATGCAATTAATCACAGCAATAATTTCAATGTTTTCTGTTCAGCTTTAGTTTTAGGAATTATTTAATTTCAAAATTTCATTGTATTTTTTAGGTTATGTTTTTCTAACATTTATGTTTTGTTTTATGCTTTTTAACTGCATTACAATTAATTAAAATGTTTAATTTTTAATAGTTTTATATAACACTGCCACAAGGACAATATAAATATATATCAGTGAGCACTGAAGCACCTGAAGAGTCTGTTGGGGGCGTTTCCTTGGTAAGCGATGTTATTAAAGAAGACTTCAAGCTGAAGATCGTTGTCAAAGTCAGCAGCGATTACGGTGCGAATGGGTGACGGTGTGGCGAAGGCCTGTGTGGCGACGTCCTACAACAACACAACACACCGTCTCATTATTATTACAGAGACAGATCAATATGAAGAGTTTATTTGGAAAAAAACTGATTTGTGTTTACATGTTATTATTGTGTTAGTAAGCTGTAACCTAAACCTAATTCAGATTAACTGTTAAAAAATGTGTTATTTTTAAAAAAATCTATATAAATATAGAATAATAAAAAAAATGTATTTGTTAAACACATTTTCAATCTTACAGTAGCCTATTATGAGCCTTAATTCACTATTTTATTAAGCTGTGCTATATGTTCACATCACATGTGTTACAGACAAGCAAATAAAAAGGCAAAACAAAAATTCTGTTTAGCTCAGATGTGTCTCACCTTGAACCTCTGCCGCCCGTCCTGCAGGTAGAGGCGGTGTGGGCCGTTCCAGTTGCCGTAAACGATGTCTGTTTTTCCGTCACCGTTAAAGTCGGCCAGCGCCACTCCTCTCCCGTGCTGATATCTGTCTTCAACTCCTGTCATCACACCAGAGCACACAAGTCTGAGAGAGGCTCACATAGCACTACTGTACACATTCAGCCAGGTCTCTCACCCGCCTCGGCGGCCACGTCTGTGTAGGTGCCGTCACCATTGTTCTTAAACAGGAAGTTGGGATCATTTTCATTGTCGCAAAAGATGTCAGAGCTTGTGTCGCTGAGGATCGGACCCACAACCACACCACGGCCACCTTATAAAACAACACTGACACTTTTATATTGATAATACTGCATTACACATTTCAGAAAAAAAATTTTTTTTCAACTTTTATTAATCAAGGATGCATTTAATTGATAGAAAGTGACAGGAAAGACATTAACAATGTTACATTGTGCTGCCTTGGTGAGCAGAAGAGACTTCCTTCAAACAAAAAGTAAAAATCTCACCAACCCCAAACCTTTGAAAATCTCACACATATAAACAAACGTGACTTTAGGTCTCTCTGACCTGTGAACTTATTGACGTTGACTTGTTGCGCGACATCAGACAGCGCGATTATGCCTTTCTCCACGTCACTGGCGGCTTCATCCATCTCTATGAGCGCGTGAGGACCCACGTTACCACTGGCGTAGTTCGCCACGTAAATAGAGTATCGAGATGTTCCCTGCAGCAGAATATTCATTATAATAATTCATTAAAATGCTAAACTAATTCTAATATTGACTCACCAATTATTAATACATGGAAAAATTTAATTACCTTTCTGTCGACACAAGCTACAGAGCGTCCCGCCATGCGATTGGCCACTCCCCTGCGCACGTTGATGTCATCGGCGAGCAGGTCCTCGAAGCGACCGTTACGATACTTGAACAGTTTGTCAGCGTAAGTCGCCCGACCTGTAAGGCGTTGTGAGCGATCGTTTAGTTTTGTGGGTGTATATAAGTGATTCTATTCTATTCTATTTCAGTTCTTTTCTTTTGGCAACAGTTTATTCATGTTATTTAGCCCTAAATAGTCACTTACTTAATTCTACAACATCAAATTATTTACAACTGATTTGTTTCTTTGCCACAAGTGTGTCTCCAAATCTCGTGTCAACTCTGTTACCACACCATATATTTCCTTTAAATAGGTGGAATTATCTCTCGGAATTGTGGAAGTTACAGGAAATGATGTCACTTTCACTCACTGATAAGATCTGAAGCTCTGAAAAGTATCTGTGCTCTCTCTGAGAAAATATTTGAATCTAAAAACTTCTTACACCAAGAGTTATTATTAAAATGTCAACTCTGTTACCACAATGTCAATAGGGTTATTTAAAGCTCTTTAATCATGTTTTCATAAGTGACGTGTTTTCATTTATGCCAGCAAGTGGAGTTTTAGGAAAAAAATTTAAAAAATGGTAAGTAGGTAACAGAGTTGACGGAGACTGACAGGGACACCAAATGAACCTGCAATTATAGAATAAGTCATTTGTGTTTTTCTGCGCACCTGAGAAGGCGTTGTTGGTGTTGAGGAAGTAGATCTCCTCTCTGCCGTCTCCGTCCACGTCACAGGCCGACACCCCGATAGCGTTTCCCTGCGGGTCTCTCAGCGCGTAGTAAGGAGAAGCGCTATCATCCACCGCTATGTTTATGAGCTTGTTTTGGGTACGGTCATACTTCAGAACCAGGTTTGGGCCGTTATACCTGACAACAGATAAAAAACTAAAACTGAGAAACCAAACTTCTGAGTTTCAATATTCAAAACATTTTGTAAGTCGTTATTTTAAAAACAGCTAATATTGAAGGCAGTCTGCAAAAACTACAGCTTGTGAAATGTATGATGTCATAATGTGGATAAACACCGCCTCCACAGAAGATGATCAACGGCTGCTTCTACATCACTGGCTGTTTAGCTCCGCCCACTGATACTACACCACTGTCTATTTGGCCCCGCCCATCTAATATATCACTGCCTGTTTGGCCCCACCCATCGACTCTATGTCACTTTCTGTTTAGCCCCTCCCATCAATTCAGGCATGTAGTGTAAATAATAAGAGGTCTCTTAAATTATACATTTAAGACTTAAAGATATAACCAAGTCTTCAAGATATTACTAAGGCTATGTTACTTTAATAAAAATAAAAATATATATACACAAACACGCATACACAAATAAATTATATACTACAATATTTAAAGATTGCAAACTAAATTTTGCATTAAAATGTAAAATATTGTAAAGTCCATTGCTTGCAGTGTTGCAGTCACTAATTATTTGGCCAAATTGTTTTATTTATAAATATACAAATGTACGCTTATATATAGAGCGATATAAATATTTTATTTAACTTTGTTTTTGCTATTATCTTTATCCATAATCTATCTTTTAGGTAATAATCCGAGAAATCAGGTTATACTAGAGGTTCTTTACCCAGCCACCACCACCTCCAGATCCCCGTCTCCATCTACATCCGTCACGGCCATCCCATAATTCCGCTGGGTGGGGTTGTGAAGAGCATCAGGAGGCAGAACTGTATCTGTGGTGACGGAGAACATGGGCTGAGCTTCAGAGAGAGCTGACAGAGCCAAACCAAGAACACACGCCAACCACATCCTTATTGATCCACCTGTCATTCAAACAGAATTCACATTTTAGCTTCATAATCATGCAAATATATGTGATGTGAAAAGCATTGCTTACACAGCATATGGATATGAAAAGACAAATAAAATTATTTTTAAATTCAACTGAAAGAACGAAAAGGTTGCAAAACAGAACAAATATGTTGCTTTGCATTACAGAAAACAGAGGAAAGAGACTTTCAAAGCAGAGCTAAGCATACCACGGTGACAGAAGATAGGACAGAGTTCTGCATGCGTTTATAATTCATCATCACCTTAATAGAGATAACTGATTTTAGCTTTTTAAGTAAATAATAATTATGTCAAATCCACCTGTCCGACTGGGCTGGAGTATAATGGATACTCACGCTCTCAAGAGTCTCCGATACGTGGCTTGTCTCTTGGAAAAAGCTTGGTAAATGTTTTCTACGGTGTATATTTGCGCCTTACACAACTTCAATGCAGCCGCCTTACACAAGGGCTTGTGTAAGGCACTGACCAATCACAGTCGAGTATTTTAAATAGTGTGTATGTGCGACCAATCACAAGCCCGTGAGAGAAAAGTGGGCGTTAACGACGCGGGAATCAGCATGCAGATGTATTACGTGCCAAACAAATACTAATACAGTTCATGTATAAAATAAATATAAAAACATTTACTATGCGTCGCTTTGGATAGACGTCAACAAAAACTACAACTCCCATACTAGACTTCCCGGGCGTGACGTCATGGCGTCAGTACGTCTCCAAACATCCGGTCATGGTTTCAACGTTTCGGCGAACTGAGAAACACTGAGATGTAAGTAGAAGTAAACTGCGAGTAATTCCCTCCACAGAAGTTATCATAATGTCCTGAAAGAGTTTGATGTTGCTATCGCTACATATTAGCTGTTTTGATAAGATGATCTTGTTTTCTAAGCGGTGTCATTGTCGGGAAATTTATGAACGCTTCGTCATTTGCTTTGGTATTATTTGTTATCTTGTAAATGTAATGATTTTGCATTGCTCAACATGTCAGTTATACATAATAAAAACGACTGATTTAAATAATGAGTCATACACAGATGTTATAAAATCACACTGGGAATGAAAAAGCAAGTTTTGCCCATTTATATCATATTATATTATATTTACATAGATCCCTTTAACAGTGTGGTGATATGCAACTCTAAAAACATTCACTGACACACTTTCCTTACACAGATCCCTATGGAAACTGAAGCAGCTCAGCCGGAGGAGGGGTCCAAAACCACTGCTCCTGCCCCGACTAAAAAACCCGCCATGGAAATCTACATGCCCAAGAAACGCCAGGTCGAGAAGATGGAGAAGCCTCAGGCAGGTGTTGACAAGAAGTCCAGACCCAGGCCCCGGTACGCCGACAAGGCCCGCAAGAACAGGAAGGATAAAGCCAAAGCGACAGAGAGCCCGAAGCCGGATGACGGGGGGCGCGAGGAGGGAGATAAAGAGAACCTAAACATGCACACAGAAAAAGAGGAGGAGTCTAGAGATGATACAGGCAACGTCTCCAGAACTATGAACACACCGGAGGACTCGGGTAGTGCACGAGAACATGACGGGGTGCCCGAAGAGGAAGAGGAGGATGAAGGAGAGAACTGGGATTCGTTGTTCAATGATGACGGTGACTGTCTTGACCCCCATTTAATGGAGGAGGTAAGAGTTACGATTCAAATCTCGGTTTTTGAGTGACTTGTACCTTTAAATGGTTAGTCCGTTCAAAAAATGAAAATTGTTGTTAATATACTTTTGCAAGAGCAATACAACTGACACGTTCAAGGCCCAGAAAGGCCGTGAAGACATGGTTAAAATGTCCTTACTTCCTTTCTGGGCATTGAATGATTCAGAGACAGGTTTGATTCTTCTTCCTGTTTCAGATGTCTCTTAAGGAGGGCCGCAAGAAGATGCAGGAGCCGTGCTTCGACTACTATAATTGGACGCCGGAGTTGGAAGAGGAGGTGGAGCTTCGGGACGACGAGCTGTCACACATCGTGGAGATTTACGACTTCCCGTCTGAGTTCAAGACGGAGGACTTGATCAGATCCTTCAGCTCGTTTCAGTGCGTGACGCAATAATAAAAAAATAATAAATCAATATTAGCTTAAGGGGGCTTTAAGTAAGTGTGTATGTGTTTTCTAGATGTATATAAGGGGTATTTTGTTATTGTTCATGCGTGTGTTTTTCAGGCAGAAGGGGTTTGACATCAAGTGGATTGACGACTCGCATGCCCTCGGTTTGTTCTCCAGTCCCATCGCAGGTCAGTGTGTTTTCCAGACGTCGTGAAAGGCTTTATGATGCCTGTAACATCTCTAAAGTCAAGAAGAAGAAACTAAAGATGTGGATCTAATACCTTGTCCTTGTCTTGTATAACACGTGTGCGTTTGTGTAGCTCGTGATGCTCTGAGGACGAAGAACCCCATGATGAAGGTCAGGCCTCTCTCCAAGTCTTCGAACGCCACTAAAGCCAAAGCTCGCAGTTGCTCCGGTGCGTCTGCTCCCTTGTTACACTCATGTCTGAGTTACTGCTTCTGGAAAAAGAAGAGTAATAATTGAAAGGGTTTTATAAGCATGCTTTAGTCCCGGCGTCCCCATGTGCTGATTTAAACCCTCTGATGTTTTCCTGAGATGTTGATTTTTGACACACAAATTAATTTAAATTAAATTTACTGTGCCACTAAATTAATGTCAGCCCTATTTGAAGGAGAGGAAGTGGTCCTGGTGAAACATCCAATCATTGTACCTCTGATAAACTCTGTACAGGACATCCAGACCTATAACTGTGGCGTGTTTATGAGGACTCTTGTCTCTGTGTAGATTACCTGCTGCCGGCGAAGGAGCGTCCTCAGACGAGTGCAGCTCTGGCGCGCCGCCTGGTGATCGGGGCTCTGGGTGTGAAGAGCAACCAGACCAGAGAAGAGCGGGAGGCAGAGAGGAACAAACTACGACAGGCCAAAGGTGACACGTCAATCTCAGATGCTTCTGTTACCAGGCGGGTAAAAACAGGGATTGATTTGATATGTTTTCTCATCAGAACAAAAACGCTTGGCTGCTAAACAGCGTGAAGACGCCTGGGAGGGCATATGAAGACAGGTTTGTGAACTATGAAGCGTTTTGGTTTGATCATCAGTTCAGGGGTTCATAATCATTTATTGCCAGTTCATTTGTATTAAAATAAGTCGGACTATCTGCCATGAGCCTGGCTTATTTGGTAAAGTTGTTTTATGGAACAGGCCCCAGGTCTGAAGTGGTTTATCTCTGGGTTTGGGGACCTCCAGGAGGACTCCTGCCAAACCAGCACAGACTGAACCAAAGCCACAAGAGCAGGGACACGGGGGTTCATCAAAACAAAGCCTGAGAGCCACACTCTTCCACAGGGATGCTTTCTCGTTTTATATCTTTCCTCTTGAGAGTTGTTTTGGATTGTGAACTTTCCTCTAAATGTTAATGATTGTTTGGGAAAGGCCATTTTAATGTATTTTTGTGAAATGTTTTTCTTTTTGGTGACTAAAACAAACTACATCACGTGTCAGTGTGATTCTTAATCATGTTGTTGCAACAGAAAGGTCTACACTAAACCACTTTGTGTAAATGAGTGAATCTCAAAATAAAGAGACAAAATAGGTCAAGCATCTACTGCCATTAATTTAATGAAAACTGAATTATCAATCATAATTGCAGTTTGGTTTCTTTTCTTGTAAAAATGAGCTTAGACTACAGTCGATTGTGATCTAATGCCAGTCAAGCCTTGTGCAAACCATCAGCACAATCTAACAGATTTTTTTTGTACGTGTTCTTTCATTATTACTGTAAATACTGTGCAACTTTTATTTTTAATCTCCAAAAGGTTTTGTTCAGGTACTAAATTGGCATGTGTTTTCAGAGGTTGGTACATTTGAACCCCCAGCTGTGCTCTGAGTAAAAAGGTTTAAATCTTTCTCAAATGTAATAGATTGAATAAATCCAAATCTCAAATGGTTATGTTTTGTAGCACTAGTTTAGCTATATTAGAAAGGTTCACTACAATAACAGAAGTTGCCATTAAGTAACCTACAGCGCGTTCAATGACTCGTTTAACGATGAACGGTCGGCTAAACTTACAAAAACTATTATCGGCTAAATTATTTTTAAAAAAGCAAAGCAAGTAAAATGTAATATATAAAACATAAGTAGTGCTAGTTCCACTAGGACAGTTGGAAAAATATTAAAATTAAAATTAAAAAAACACTGTTGCTTAAACCCAAAAAAAAAAAAAAAAACACACAATTCAAGAGACAACACTATTGAAGCACAACTTATTTTGGAATCAAATAAATTACCAATCAGACAGAGCAAAAGCAAACGGTAAAGCTTGCATATCAAAAACAACTTCAGACTGAACACGGTCATGTGATCAGATGAGGATTTTGTAATGTTTATTTTGTAGTTTTTAAAAACAAGCAGTAAAAAAAAAAAGCATACAATTTATATATTTATAACATCATCCAAGATCTT
Source organism: Enteromius thamalakanensis (assembly GCA_032357475.1). Classification (NCBI taxonomy): domain Eukaryota; kingdom Metazoa; phylum Chordata; class Actinopteri; order Cypriniformes; family Cyprinidae; genus Enteromius; species Enteromius thamalakanensis. The sequence continues at coordinate 23,783,360 of JAUCMT010000001.1, forward strand.
GGGGTGGGAAGGGAAAAGAAAAAGAAACCCTCATTTTCACAGAGTGAGGAGCAACACAGCTTTAGTTTCAGTCTCGAACACTCACGCGCGCGCACACACACAGGACACGAGACACACACACACACACACACACACACAGACTGAAACCTCATTTAATATCACAGGAGAATAATAAAAAAACAAAACAAAAAAACACCTCACTAAATGAATAGAAAGTGAACACATTAAACAACAGGAATGTTCCAGCTCAAATCAACTTAAAAAGGACTAAAAGCAAAAAGGCATTAAAAAAAAAAAAAAAGACATTGTTACTCATTGAGTTTGAAACACAGTAGTTATTAACACCTGAAGATTTCCTCTAAATGGACCTGTTTCCTCAACAAATTAAAAAAAAAGTAATGCAAAAATCAGGAAGTGCACGCTCATGTGAGGAAGTTAGAAGCATTCCCTTGTGTCTCCTGGCCATGAGTCACACTGACGCGAGGAAGAGGAGGGATGAAGCGTTTGTGGAGGGGAAGGCAGAGTTTGAGTTTAGTCCATCAGCGCTTATGGATCCGCCAAAAACCAGGAGGAGAAACAAGAGCGTTTGAAGAAGCCGTAACGTTTCATAGACAAATCCAGCTTCAGAGGAAAGAGAGAAGAGAGTCACAGAGCTTTTCAGCTGGACACGAGAAGGAAAAAACAAAACAGGAAGAGCAGAAGTCCTTTTGTCAGAGGAGAGTGAGAGGATGGAGGGAAGGAGCTGGACGGACGAGAGCTCAATCACTTCACTGCGCCTGAGGAGAGACCAGAAACCATCTGAGACACTCATCTTCTCTAGGTATCATGGTTTCAAACTATTAACAGATTCTATTGAATAGTGTGCAGAATTAACAAATTGAATAAAATGTATACCTTTTAAATTACTATAAAATAAAAGCGTTTCATATTGAGTTAAGCGGGTGAATACACTTTAAAGGGGCAATGACAAAAACCTCCTGCAAGTTTCATATCGCATTATAAAAGCTTTTAAATCAAGCTTCAAAAAGTACCATCAGTGGCAGTTCAGACACACAACCCTAGATGCGTGTGTGTGTTTACCTGCTGGCCCTGCGGTGTGGCGCCCGGCTGACCCGCGGCCTGTCCCGTCTGTCCGTAGTAAGCAGCCTGCTGTCTGTAGTACTCGGCCCAGGCGGCGCTGTAGTCCTGTCCAGCTGCGGCGGCGGCTCCAGGGGCTTGAGCTCCTCCGGCGGCGGGGGCAGCACCTCCTCCTCCTGCTGCGGCTGAGAGAGGCTCAGCGTCAACAAACTGATCTGATGGCACATTCAATCACAGACATTTCTCTACTCCACTTGATGTCTGTGTAAAGTCAACATTTAATGTGTGTTCTGAGTGACACCAACCACCCAGCCAAACATAGTGAATAAGGCATCAAAATTGTGAAAAAAACAAGCTGTCCTCTCTGCTCTGAAACTCTGGGGGCTGAAACCATGCCCACACACAGCAAAGCTGCAGTCTCTCTCCACCAGCTTGATTTAAATCAACCAAGCTCGGTTGTTTAGTCAATTATAACAACCACATAACAGGATGAAGGCACAGCTAGATAGTAAACTGTAGGCTGTAGTATCTTACAGTAATGACTAGCTCATGATTAGACGGACGAACTGATGCTTATGCGCTCTAGTTATCGAGTTCGACTTGAAGCAGCACTGCGATCAGTGTTTGACATTGAAGTACCGCGAGAGTGATTCAAAGCATAATGAGCTCTCTATAGCGCTCACTGTACTGATGTCACAGTCTGTGCAGCTTCAAGTCCAAATCTCACGAAAGAGCTTTATTCAGACCAGTCCAATAACTCCTGCTCACCAAAAATGGTGAAAAACTGTCTTTGTAACACGTTACAGAAACGCATTTATAGCACGTTTACAAACAACTGTCAAATTGACTTTACACGGCCTTTACACGGCCCTAAAGTGCCCCTATTATGCTTTTTCAAAAATTATTGTTCATTCAGTGTGTCATGTAGCTGTATGTGAACATAAACTATCTGCAAAGTTATGACGCTGACAGTGCACGATTAATAAAGTT
>JAUCMT010000001.1:23785526-23810526 GCA_032357475.1 Enteromius thamalakanensis
ACATATAAACCTGTTTTAAGAGACTTGTTAAACAATATTAGCAACCCTTAAAATGGCATAATAGGGGCACTTTAATAAACACAATGAGGAATGAGTGCTCGTACCCATCTTTTTGTAGTACTCCTCCCAGGCCTTGGTGTAGTCAGGCTGGGCGGCTCCGGGGGCACCTTGGCTCTGGTCAGCAGGAGCAGGAGCAGCAGGCTGGGCGGCAGGCGTCTGTCCGGGCATGGCGCCCCCTCCAGGCTGCTGGTAGTACTGTGCGTAATAAGCCGCCCACGCCGCATTATGATCCGCTGCTGCTTTACCTGAGAGACAGAAACCCCCTTTAACACCTCACATACTTCAAGAGCAGAGCCTCAGGATAAACCAGATCCTCAACCTCAAATATTTAAATCATATAACGGTAGTTGTCAAACCATAGTGCATTTTACGAATTGGAATCAATTTATCATTATAATCTAAAATTGTTAAAAATCCAAGACACAATGTGAAGGTAGTCTAACTTAATTCATTAAAGTGTTTTCTTTACGCTCTAGAATTAAGACCATAACACTTGAAGGTTCAGCACAGAACGACTCACTGGGATCTTGTGGCTGCCACTGCTGGTACGCATTTCCCCAGCCCTGAGGATACTGACCGCCAGGAGGACCCCCGCTGGAGACAAAGAGAGACTGTCAGCATGACAAAACAAATCTGGAGAGCCAAACATTCACTAGTGAAGCAGTACTGACTGTGGCGGTCCACCAGGGGGCCCGGGCTGGTACGGGTTCGGGTTGTAGGGGCCCATGGGTCCAGCAGGGCCCGGTCCACCCGGGCCAGGTCCAACAGGGCACAGAGGACCCTACGAGGAGAAGCAGATCAGTTAAAACCAGCAAAATCACAGATCTGACGATACAAATATGTGCAGGTTCTCTTAAAATAAGGAGTTTAATATATATAGGCTGTAATTAAGTTTAACCTGGGCACAGAGGAAGACAACGGGGTTGCCTGATTTAAAGAGCTCTAATCTCCAAAACAGAGCTTCACACTTGCTCAACAGAATTATCTGCTAAGTGTTACTTTATAATCAACCTGGCAAACATTAACCACGCAACAGTTTAGTTTCAATATTCTTTTCTTAGAAAAGTGTAATTCATCAAGTGTTCACTTACGAGAGAGGGACTGTATGAGCTTCCTGTTTCTGTATTAACAGTGAAGCTGTGACAAGTAACAAGTTCATACCAACGCTTCGCTGAGAAAGCCTGATAAAATTGTGTTTTAAACATTGCACCTGTTGAGAATGCCCAATATAAACACCAGTATTATTATTGTGGTAGTTCTGAGGACCCTTCAGACTGCAGGGGTCACCTGCCTGTCCTGCCTATAGTTAGAAATGGTCCTAACGTTGAACATTTTATACCCAACTTTTAACAGCAGTTTAAGTCGATTCTGCTGAAGTGAAACTTAGAGCAGTCCTGTATCGGGATACGCATCGTGACTCTGCTGATGAAACAGCCTTAGCAAACACCAGGCAAGGTAACGCACAGAAGCGGTGTTTGTGGTACCTCGATCTTGTCCTCGATCAGCTGTTTGGCGTGGTCGATCTGCTGAGGAGATCCCCGGATGGTAAACAGTTTGAAGTTGGGGTCGCCGTTGGGCGGCGGCTGGCGCGAGATCTCCACGAAGGCGCCCGTCTGCTGGTTGATGGCCTTCACATTCTCGCCGCCTCGGCCGATCACCAGGCCGCATTTGTGGGCGGGGATCGAAAAGGTCATCTCTCCACCAGGAGGGCCCCAGTTACCTGGGCCACGCCCCCTGCCACGCCCATCCGGAGGCATGCCTGTGCCCGGAGGACCGGGGGGACCCTGACCGACAGAACAGAGATTAACCAAAGCAACCAGTCAGATGATATGAGCTAGTGCTTGTGACTACTAAACCGCTTTTAAACTGCTCTGGGTGAACAGGTGGCAATAGGTAGCGTTTCAAGCATTTTCTGAATCTCTCTGACAGGACATGAATAAACTCCGGAGCTGCTCTAAGAGTCACTTCACCAGCATTTCACCTTTTCATTTGAGCGCGTTTATATAAACAATAAATAAATAAATAAATAAATAAATAAATAAATAAAAAGATAGAAACCCACATGTAGGGATTATAAAAGACTGAAGTATCAATAAGCTCTGATGTTAACGGTTCTGCAGGAAATAAAAAATAAACATTTCCTATTTATTGCTAAATAATCGTTACCCATTTCATCAACATTACTGAAAAAGGTAAAAACTATTTTTGAGTTTTAGGATTTAAAACCCAAACGTAGCTTAGCTTAAACCAGGACACGGCCTTCGTTAAATCAAGCTATTTAAGCAACTTTTACAAACTTTTACTTTTGGAAGAAAACATTACTGACATTAAGATATTTTCAGTTGAGAAAGCTCAAACATGCATTTTAATTGGTGACTAGTTTAAGCCTTGTCTGTGAAAATTTCAAACATGATTCTTTATTAAAATTACACACCAAAAACACCCCCCCCCCCAATAATACGGCACACGCAATTAGTAAAAAACTAAGAAAATGAATACAAGAAACTACAGGATCATCATTTTATGAGATTGGTGTGTTTTAATCTTTTACCTCTCAAGTTAATCATGCTTAAAAGTACTGTTTTTGACATTAAATAGCATGAACTAATATATCATTTTGGCCCGTCTGCCGTGTGTTTAAACCAGATATATCTAACAATTGAAATGCAAGGCTGAGAACTTTATTGCTCTTTTGTTGATCTTGATTGCTTCTATTGTCCTCATTTGTAAGTTGTGTCTGCTACATTACATAATGTTAATTTAATGATTAAATTAGGTTTTTTATTTATTTATTAGATTTTAAATAGATTAGGCGTACAATGTTTTTTTTTTATTACTAGAATTTAAATTGCACCCTTGAAACTGAATCCCAAAATATGCAGAAAATAATTAAGAAATACAAAACTGAATTTAAGGTGGGTTTGATAGAGAGCTGACTGAAAACATATTGGACAGGCTCAGTTGAATCAGAGCATCACTCACCCCTCCTCCTTCCTCTCGTACTCTGATGCTCTGGAGAAGCTCGTTGATGATGCTGGCGGCGTGTTCGCAGCGGTCCGGAGGACCCATTATGTGAGCAATCTTATCTGGACCGGTACCGTCATCTACAGAGAGAAGAAAACATGTTATGCACTGTAATAAAATCACAAACCATCACGTTTAAGCAGACCCCGATAGTCTAATCGCACCTGGTTTAAACTGTATCCTCACGCCAGCATCGTTCTGAATCTTCTTGATCATCTCGCCACTTCGGCCAATCACGACACCCACAGAGTGACGCGGGACAGGCACCTGTCCAATCAGAAAGAGATGACATCACGCTCGCGTTTCAAACTGGAACCAAACTGAAATATAAAATGACTTAAGCAACCCCGCACCTCGATGCCTCCACCTATTCGAGAGCCGTACTCATTTCTGTCGAAGCCGGGATGATCCCGCTCTCGCAGAATCTCCTGCACCATCTCGCGTGCTTGCTACAGAGAGAAATGACCGACAGTCAAAACCCTAACCGGCTTGTTAGGAGGTAAAGCAGCTAGTATACAAGAACAGACCAAACATGGGACAGCAGCAGTTGAGAGAAAATGGTCACACCTGGACTTTGTAAGGATCTCCAATGATGCGCAAAGGTTTGTCCATGTTTGGCCCCTGAGAAGCGTCCTGAATCAAGATCATCTTTACGCCAGCGCGCTCCTGAAACAAAGACGTTCACATGTAAAGATGATGAGTAACTCTTAAAACATACTAGTAACTATTACTACAGATTTAAACAACTGCCTCTTAATGCACTACAAGATAATTGCTGTAACACCAAACGGAAGAAAATGTCACTTTTGAGCAATTTAATGAATCCTTGCGAAATAAAAATATTTCTACAAAAAGGAAAAGTGACAAAGCCTCCAGCTACCCACAATCCTCTAGATCAGGTGATCGACTGGCCTGCAAAGTTCAGCCCCAACTCTAATCAAACACCCATCTTTAATTAAAGCGATCCTGAAGACCTTAATTGCTTCATGTGTTTGAGATTAGAGCAGGGTGTCCAAACTCGGTCCAGTGTCCGGCAAAAATTAGCTCCGACTTGCCACAACACGTCTCAGAGGAAGCTGCTAGCATACCCTGTAAGACCTAGATTAGCCACTTCAGGTGTTTAATTAGGGTTGGTTCAAAACTCTGCCCTGGATAAGAGTCGGAGCTGAACTCTGCAGGACTGTCAATCACCAGGAGCAGGATTGAGCACCCCTGGTCTAGATAAATCCTTTCTGCACAAGCTCTACCTGTAGCTGTTTAATGGTCTCTCCTCCTTTGCCAATGATGAGACCCGCTTTCCCTGCCGGAATGATCATTTCCTGCATGTGGCCGCTCCCATTGGTCGACTCATGGAACGAGGGAGGGGTGCCCCGCCCCCGGGAGACGATGTCATCCAGCAGCATTTTGGCCTTCCTGCATAGACCAGTCAAAATGTCAACAAACCAACACCAAACAGATCCACACTGCAGGTAAAGATGAGAGCAAGCACAAACATACTGGATGGCTTCAGGGCCGCCGGTGAGAGAGACACTCCGGTCCGGAAGACCGCCGCTGTCTAAACACAAATCCAACATGCCCCATCATGCCTCACACTTCCAAACACGCTATTATCAGAAAACAGCAGAGAAAACCCATTTGACTCACCTGGAGCAATCTGAACTTTACAGCCAGACTCCTGCTGGATCTTATTGATCTGCTCTCCTCCCCGACCAATGACTGCAAACACAACATTATTATATTAAACAGTATGTCAACCTCCATGAAAGGAGACCATCTCAAAACACATGTTCGTATCCACATCTCAAACCTGCTTTGTGTGTGAATAAAAATGTAGGGAATGCATTCAATTATGTAACATACATAATATAGCAAGAAAAAACTATTCCAATTCTGTCTGTTAAAGACTTTATATATTCTGTTTACTATTTAAACATCATATATTGCAAAGTAATACGAGGTTAATTTACAAAGTAAAACAGCTGAAAACTTAATGGTTTTAAAACTGTATTAAATTCCAATAAACTAAGCATTTTTTATCTTTGGTTCTGGCAAAGTAACTTATTTTTGGTGTTGGTAAAGTGAACTTACTGAGCCCAACCATGCCGTCAGGGACTCTGTACTCTTCTGTGAGAGACGAGGGACGTACACTACAGGAAGACAAAAAACAAACTCAGTCAGGAAGAGTATCATCAGACAAATGTGTTCAGGTCTTACTAACTTCATGTGATAAAGTGATATACATTAAGATCCTATGTTATGTTTTAAACGTTAATCTAAAAGTTGGACTACTTTTACAGGAGCGCCTCAAGACCCCAGTATTTGGTTTAAGACGTCTGATGAAGTCAGTGGAAACCGAACCCAGCCTAATTATACAGGCCTGTGTAGTTATTCCTGCCTTCCCAAGCACTCAGATCTGATCTAACTGCTCTGATCACAGCACACACGAGGACCTCCTTACCTCTGCTGGGAAAGGGCAGCCAGCTGGGCTCCGATAGCTGCGGATGAGAAAGGGATAAAATCACTGCTCTAAAAATACACAGACACTTGCTTTGAGTTACTAAAAGTGAGACGTTGTTTACACTATTAAAAAAAGACAGACATACAGAGTGCTGAAGCATTGTCTCTGTCAGATGCCATCTTCTTACTCTCAGGCTGATCTAAAGGGAACACACAAGAACGGCTCAAAAACGGTCTCAGGAGAGACAGACGGACAGATCCGGAGCGCCTTCATACCTCCGTCCTCCAGCGATCGCTTCTGTGCTGCGAAGGGATAGCTCTCCGCTCCGCCGTTATTGCTCATGGGGGGACCCGTGACGTCTCCACCGATCTTTGCTGCAATCTGAAACAAATTGTGGCAAAAAAACGTTTATACAACAAAATCAACATGACGTTATAAAACTAATCAAGAAATACATAGAGAACTATTTTTAAAGAGCATACTATTAATTGCTGGTCACATACTGTATAATTGCAATGCTTATACAAGTATAAAAAGTGTGCTGTATATTATATTAATTATTTAATGCCACGTTACCATCTTAAGCCATTTTAATGGCAAAAAAAATTTTTATGGCAAAAATCAAATACACTAAACACTTTAAGAAAGTTTTCTACATGCATTAAAAGCAGGACAGTCCAATAAAGTGCCTTTCAGAGTCACATGATCCTTAAAAAAACCCACTCTAATATTTTGAATGAGAAATATTTCCTATAATCAACATCACATGGTAAAACTCTACTCTGTATTTGGACAAACACTATTGTTTTCCTTAGCTTTTTCTGATGCTCCTTAGGAAAACAATGTAAAAACACAAAAATATAACGTTACCCAGAACTCAGTACAGCCGAATATGTAAAGTAGCACTGTATATCTTTTATCTAAAGCCACAGCTGTAACGTTATCCTAGCAACTTAATTGCCGCATATTGAATGTATACCAGCGCTTTCCCAGGATACCACGATGCTAGCATGTTTAACATGATATGTACCCCGATAATAGCATGGTAACGTTACTAGCATTAACCTTACACATGTTAAAAAACAAGGTAGTAACGCGTTTCTTTTAGTTATGTTACCAAAGTTAAACCCAAGTACCATGGTAAAGCGATGTATTTGGACGTTTACAGCGGTAGCACCGTGTTACCTCTTGGACTACAATGCAAGTGCTGCGATACGTGAATATAATCACTACATACCGCTTCTGAGCTAACGTTAGCCTTTCTGTACCATTGTTTCGCGTTCGTTTGTAACGGTATCTAGTAATCATATATTACTATTACTGAAAATCATGCTCGAGCGCGGCTCTTGCTAACGGATGATTGTGGCGCACGCCGGCTCATGTGCCGCGGCCCGCGCGCTGACCCACAAACGCGGCCCGCAGTGCGGATCTCTCACCTGCCGCGCGCGCTGCACCGCGTCGGCGAACGCGTCTTTCTTGAGTCCACCGGCTCCTAGAGCCGCTCCGGCGCCGGGCGGCGGCACCGCGCTGTACTCTGACATGCTGTCCGTGCGGAGGGTGAAGTGTGCGGGAGACGGCGGGGAGCTCTAGGCCTGGCGGAGGTGCGCAGACGCGGGAAGACGAGCGAGACAAAACGCATGGGAGGAGGGCCTAAAGGCCTGCGGCTATGAAAGCTGCTTCCTATAGGCGTTCTTAATGAGTGGCCTTCTAGCGGACCAATCAGAGTGCAGCTGGAAGGCGGGCGTAGAGCGAGCATTGGACCATTCACCCAATAGATAAGGGCTGACTGAACGCGACGCACAAGCGTGCCGTTGTGAGGGAGCCAATCAGCGCTCGGCCACGCATGAAATAGCCCAATGAGGTTCGAGAAAACGCTTATAGGCAATGATGGACGTTTGAATCAGCGTACAGGCTTTTTAGGACCGTTTAACCTTGGTGGTTATATTATTCTGCTGCTCAATGCATTTTCTTGGGGTTTTATGGGTTAGTGAAATACACTTTCCGTTCAACAGAGAAGTGTTATAATGATGACCATCAAGAGAGACTGCTTAGTTTAATTTAATTTAATGTAATTCACATTGTCATACATGCATTCAGTAATAGATTTTAGTTCCCTTTCAAAGAAAAATACACGTAAGGAGAAAAACATAATGAACATATATAATCTTTCTTGTTAACATCAAAATAAGAATCATGTACGTTGTGCATACAAACCCACAAAAAATTACATTTTGCAGAATCCATGTAAACATGGCAGGCAGCCTGACTTATTTTGAACTGAAAATACATCAGGCTAGCTGGAATAAACCTGGCTCATTCGCTAAACTTATTTGTATGAAACAAGCCCCAGATGGCATTATTAGTTTAGTACTGTATATAGCAGCTGAATAAAGTGGGAGGGACATTGTCAATCTTTAGAGCACTTGATTGGATGCACTCTGTGAGTGCCGGATGACGTTGTTTGGTCCGTTTTCCCAGGAGATAAAGACTAACATTTAAATGCATATATATTTGCTAAAAGTTTGTGTTGTGAACATTTAACAGATAGCCTAAAAGAAACAAATCCAATTGAACGTGTAGAATTTTGTGAACAAATAATGGGAACCAGTAGGACCAGTAGCAGATTCCGTGTGGGAATCTTTATTTTATTGTAACACATACAGTCTATCTGAATGTATCAACAGTCAGTGACAAAACACAGAGCATTGACCTAGAAGTGACTCTATCAGAAAGTCCTTTTTTGCTTAATCCTGGTGTTGTAGGAGTCAGAAATCACAAAAACAAACACCCATAAGGCTTTTCTGCTCCCAGTACCTCATATATTGAGGTTATCAGCTATATAAACTCCAAGGCTGCGTCCCAATGCAGATACCTACAGAGTTAACGTTCTTCTGAGTTTGAAGAAAGATGGTATGCCAGTGTTGGGTCATTAAGTGATTATCGATACCACTTATTTACTGTCGATACTTTTCTTTACCTGGAACAGTCAAAAGAAAACCGTCATAAACCGTACACTGATGGGGAACAACATTAGCTGAAAAAAACATGCATGGATGCATGCTTCGAAAAAATTCCACTGGAAAGAATACACCTTCGGCATACTATCGTGAAGGCCTCGTTCCTGAAACACAAGCACTAATGTCATGAGATAACAATTTACACCAAAATGTGTTTCATGATGGAGACCGAACACTCTTTAGTGTGGATAAAATGCAAATTGGGACGCAGTGCAGGATACTAGAATCAGTTAAAGGAATAGTTCACCCAAAAATGAAAATGTGGTACAATTGTACTCACCCTCAGGTTATCGTAGATGTAAAGTTTTTTTTTTATGGTCACAGATGTGGAGAAATGTAGCAATATATCACCTGCTCAGCAATTAATCCTCTGCAGTGAATGGGTGCCGTCGGAAAACAGCTGATTAAAACGTCACAAGAATCAGTCCCAACTGTGCATTTATAGAGACTGGGCTTTTTTCACTTTTAAATGCTGCTAAATCTATGCATATTTATCTTTTTTTCTGCAGAAAGCAATATTATTAGTCATGGAGTCACATTTTAGCTGGAAGTTAAAACAGTTGAAATGTTTTATTAAGGAATATGTTTTTACAAAAACACAGCTTTTCTCTTCTCAAGATGTTAACTGCTGGACTGGAGTGATGTGGATCACTCTGGTGTTTTTATCAGCTGTTTAGACTCTCATTCTGACGGCACCCATTCACTGCAGAGGACCCACTGGTGAGCAAATGATGTAATTCTACCTTTCTCCTCATCTGTTTCAATGAAAAAACAAACCCATTTACATCTTAAGGCTTGCATGCACTACACTAAAATACCAGACTTGTTCCGATCACAACAAACTCACACAGAAACGTGCGCCTTGTTGCATGGCAAATGAAAACAAATATGTTCTTTTGACTGAAAACATCCGACATGTTTGATATCCTCGACTGGAGAGAATCAAAGTCTGAAGCTAAAAAATCAGAGTCTGTAAGCATCATACAATACCCACATTTTTGTGGAATCTGTCAGTTTTTAATCTGCAGTCCCTCAACTAGCGTCAGCTTGTTCAGAACTGGAAACTTGGGGCAAAATCATAGTGCATAGTGTATTCCAGGCTTTAGATGGCCTGCAGGTGAGTACATTTCCAGCTGATGCTCATTTTTTGGGTGGACCACTCCTCAGCTGAGGATTCTAGAACTCTTGATTGGTTGTCATGGTGATTTCGGAGCACTCAGGGTTCAGTAGAAGAGGCGTGTTACTGGAGCACAGATAAAACATACGTGTTTCTCAAAGCAGAGGCACTTTTAATTGTTGTTTAAAGGAAGGAAGTTAGTTTATTGTCCATTCCCATTTGGAGTTCAGTAGTATGCACTTAGTTAAACACACACACACACAGTACATGACATGCTCACACAGTCATTCATTTTACCGCATCCAGAGGGCCGTACCCTGTATACCTGAATATCAGGGCCCTGTTGACCAACAACACACATGAAGAGCACATCATGAACCTCAGTAATTCAGGATCGGGGAAGAACAGCACCTCTTAGATTCTGCATATTTCAGTGTTTGGACTCGTCGTTCGTCGTTCTTTCTCACATCTAATGGTTTTTGGTGAACTTAATATAGTGTAGGCTTAAATAAACAGTCTTTGATTGTATCTTTCTACACAAACAAGACTCTCTCAGGTTCCAACTCCCAGTACTTTCCTCATGTGCTCGTAGACGACGTAGGAGATGCTGACCGCCGGGATGACCTTGAGGAAGTTAGGAGCGATGCCTCGGTAGAGTCCCACCACACCCTCCTGAGCCACGATATTCCTGAAGAGGGTCAGCATGGACAGCTGAGGAGCTCCCTTCACTGACGCTGAGAGGAGCAGAAATAATCTCACCAAAATATTCCTCTATCACTTCCAGAATCAACCAGATGTTATTATAATCATTTCATTTGTATTGTGAGTTCATTTTTTTTTGTGTGTGTGTTTTTTGTCTTTGCTTTTACTTTTTTAATGCATTTTTATTTCAGTTTTATTTATTTATTTATTTATTTCTTAACTAAATGAAAGTGTAACAAATCACACTAAAAACATCTTCCCTCTTTATTATTAACTTAGTTATTTTTTTTAATGTGAATTTTGTGATATTGCAGAAAAAATTCAAGATAAACATGTCAATATTTTATATAATCTTAAAATGTGCATTTAAAAAACATGTGCTCAGTTGATGTCGATAATTTTAGAAAAAACTGTGGGAAAAAACCCTGTTTATTATTTAACCCTTTAAAAATTTAAAAAATTAATTTTAATTATTTAACATTTTTTTGTGTGTGACTGTTTTGTGTTTTATGGGAGAATCTGTTTCGGATGAGTAGCTTGAGTGTGTGTCTCACCCTGCGCCTGCATGCGTGTTCGGATGAGGGCGAGCGGGTAGGACGCCAGCTGTCCGCAGGTGCTGGACACCGTGCCGCATCCCACCAGCACCAGGACACCCGGGTCGGGCGAGCCCTCGGCGTGCCGCTGCAGCCAGGAGTTCTTCAGCGTCTGAGAGAGGACACAGTGTGAGAGAGAGCCTTCATGAACAGATCATTCTCAACACACACACACACACACCTCGTACACGGCGAGGTCTATGCCGGCGTATGGGATGATGCCCAGCATGTTGGGCAGGTATCCTTTATAAAACGCCCGAACACCCTCCTTCTGCAGGATCTGCTTGGCGCAGTCTGCCACGCTCGAATACTGGCCTGTTTTACGAAGAGTTAGACGAGTCTTCAGCACCTACAGAACGACAGAGAAAATCAGTCATGACATTAAAACAGTCAGAGTTCACATAAAAAAATATTTCAGGATCAGGACTCTGAAGACTGAATATACTGATGCTGAAAATTCAGCTTTAATCACAGGTATAAATTACATTTTACAATATATAACAATAAAACAGTTTCTGTTCAAATTTTACAATATTATAATAATATAATAATATTTTTTAACAAATAAATAGACCCTTGGAAAAAAGTACTGAACTAATTATCATCAGTGTATTTGTTTTATATAATAAATAAATCTATCTATATATGGTATGTGTGTGTGTATATATACATATATAAACGTAGATAATAAAATGTGATAATTAATCTCATTCAAACTGCAGTTCAGTTATTTTGATTAGTTAAAAAAAATTACTAAAATAAATACAGCTAACTGACAAATTAAACTTTTTACTTTTTAGATGAAAAGCCTAAATTTAAAGTAGATTTCTAAACTAATAAATATATTTAATGAAAACTATTTTCTTTACAAGTATTGTTTATTGCAAATATTATTATATTAATATGGTTATTTATTGAATATATGTATATTTTTCCTAACACTGCTAATGAAACATTTTTCCACTGTATTTGACACTTTGACATTAGCTGCACTCATTCACAGCTCACTGCTTTATTCTTAAACAGGCCGCTGAATGCAGAGCGTTGACTTTAGTGAGGTCTTTGGTAATGTGAGTGGACATGTAGACATGTGTGTGTGTTTTTACAGAAAGGCCTTGACATATAGTGACCTTGATGTTCAGTGTGAGTTCAGCTGTCGTGTGTGTGTGTGTGTGTGTATACCTCCATGGGGTATATGATAGTTTGAGCAGTAGCTCCAGCCAGTGATCCAGCGACAAATCTCTCCTGAACTTTCAGAGTACCTCCCTCTGCACTGCCTCTCATCAAGCATTTAATCTGCACACACAGAAGTGGGTTGAGTTCTGAGTTTCTTTCCACACGCAGAGTACAAGTCCAAGCCGTACCTGTTCATAGGCCAGGAATTTGATGGCTGTCTCCGGTGCGATCTTCAGCACGTTGATGCCGTTCCCTCTCCACAGAGCAGTCAGGCCGCCCTCCTTCACCATCGCCCGCAGACCGCGCCACACGTTACCCTTATCAGAGCTCTGGCCATGCACCTGAACATCATTCAAACGAGGTTTTATCTGAAGCTTCAGTCTGACTATATTATCACACATCAAGACGTAACAATTAAAAAAAGACAGTTCAGTTGCAGTGTCTCAAATGACCTCCAGGGGTCAGTGTGGTGCTGAACATATAGAGTGTCACAGAGAGGAAGAATTTGTTCATTTTATCCACTGATTTCTATAGTTACTCATAAATCATTAAAGACACAGCTACTATGAGCTCCACGGTTGATAACTGGTGCTGCTTTTGTTAAAAACGATAAGCACTGTATAGAGATATTTAAAATTAAATTTAAGAAATGAAACTAATAAATTGACAAAAGCCACAGACTGCTAAAATTTTAAATTAAATAAAATTCAAACAAAATGTAATAGCAGTTAGATGTCTTTCATCTTATAAAAATACCTTCTATCCTTGTTCACACTTTTGCTCGATTGTTTTAAAGGAACTACTTTGAGAGCAAAACCTCAAAAGGAAGCTCTAAATTGGAAAGCCGCATCAGAGATGCTCTGTCTCACCTGCAGAAAGACCTTGAGTCTGTCGAGCGGCGCGGTTCCTGTCCGGGACACCGATCCTGCCACAGCTCCTGCCATCAGCTGACGCCACACGAACCCTGAGCGCTTCTCCTTCTCCGAGAACTCGTCAGGAACCGTCAAATGCTCTCCGATGTCCAACATCTACCCAAATGCACAACAGCGGAGTTACAGAAAAAAAAGAGGCCCTATTTATAGTCACTGTTTCAGTTTTTGTTTCGTACCACTGAGTGTTTCCAGTACTGAGCGATTTGCTCCATGTTGTGCAGAGGGTTAAACAGGAAGTGATCTCTCCACTCGACCCAGTCGATGGTCATGGAATGGTCTTTATCCATACTGTACCAACACATGTCACAAGTATGTCAGGATATCACAGCCGTGAAGCACTTTGCATACAAGCTAAGTACAAAAGCACACACCTCTGCAGGATTATGGCGGCCTGCTCCAGCGTGACGTCCACGCCGAGATTGTGTAACGACTGCTGGATCTCCCCAGCATCCAGTTCACCTACAAAACAATGTCTTGAAATATCAGGATAAACTAACTATATTGTGTGATAATAGATCTGAGACAGCTGAGGGACTCGAATGTAACTGTTGCAGAAACGCTCACTGATGCTCCAGAAGGAAAAACCATGCATTAAGAGCCGGGGGTGAAAACTTTTGAACAGAATGAAGATCTCTACACTTTCCTTATTTTGTCTAAATATTTATAGATTTTTCGTTTAGTACTGCCCTCCAGACGTTACCTAAGAATACAAAATAAGTGCAATTTACCCTGATCTTCAAATTCTGAAAGTTTTCAATCGCTGGCATGTTTGAAATGTTAATACGAATTGTGAAAATGCTGTGTTTTTTGTGGCCAAAATGCATTTGAAATATATGTTAAATATATGTTACGAACAAGAAAGCTCAGTGAAACATATTTTTCAAATATGAAATATATTTAGGTTCAACCTCCATATAACAAAATATATTTCTAAATGTATTTCTGGGGAAAAGAAAATGTATTTTCTTGCACTGAAATATACAGAAGTCAAAATAATTTTTAAAATGCTTTTTAAAAAAATCTCCATATTTAAAATATACAATAAAATATACAAAATGGCACCAAATGTGTTGGCAGAAAATATATTTGTAGTCATTTTTTTGTATGTTTTTTAATGTATTTTAAATCAACAAATATATCTTCTCAAATATATTGCCTAAATATAGGCCTACTAGAAGAAATTATATGTGTATTAATATATTTTGACATATATTATAACAATTAAATTTTTTCCATTTTTATAAATTTTGAAATAAATTGAAAACACATTTTTTGCTGCATGGGTTGACAGAAACTAACCGTCATTGTTTCGGTCCAAGCTGCGAAACATCAGTCTAAGGCGTTTCTCATGTGAACGCAGATACTCGGTGAACTCTTCAAAATCCAGCTGACCGTCATGATTAACATCTCCAGCTCGTACAATCTGCTGAATATAGGGCATATAGAGAGACAGAGGGGGGACAGAGAGAAATGGAGGGACAGAGGGATGCCGGGATCATTAGGAAAGGTGGGATGGGGTGCAAATGAAGGAGAAAAGCACATTAAAACCATGCAAAGCCACCGGCCCACAGCACCAGCATCAAACAACAGCAGTCAGGCATCAATCATTCAATCTCAACACAAGTTCATTTCATTAAATGCATTGACCAAATAAATATCAATGTACAGAGAAAGCCAAGAGCACAGACCAGCAGCTTTTAATTCATTTAACTGTATCCACAGATAGATAAGTGATGTTTAAATCTTTCTGATGTGACTTTATGTACTTTGTGAGTTGCGCAAATAAACACGCATCTGCGTACGAACACAGTGTCCCAATTCACAAAAGTAATCACGTGCAACTGTCACCACATGTTTTTCAGGGTGTCTCCCCACGACAGGGATTCTCTTTGCAGCGTGTCTCAACACATTCGAACTGAGCTGAGGATTACAGGCATTTGGCTGCAGGTCTCAGAGTTTAAACTGGTGTTTTAAGGTGCGGAATTACTGAAGAAGCCATTCAGTAAAAACTGTCACTTTAAATGGGAAACTCATTCAAATCAGACCCTTATTCCCACAATCCTCGGATTGTTACAGGACAAACCACTCCAGTAATGTCACTCATTTAACAAGGTTATCCTCTTTTGCTGACAGACATGCTTGCGTGCCCACATGTGTGTTGTTGTGTGTATTTGTGCTTGCCAGCGGTCACATGACATTTACTCTCACATGGATCCACTCCAAGACGCTGACCTTTTGCACAGTCTGCAGCCCACATGCATTTTCCTGTCAGCCTATGTGTGAGGTTTAGTACTTTCTTGGCAACATCACTCATCATAATGCACAGTGCAAATACAAACGCATTCACACATGCATTCAAACCTAAAAAAAGCAAAGCACTCAACAAAATCTGCAATCATCGAGTTTCAAAAAATCAATATGACACAAGACTGTCCCAGGCAAACAGATAATAGTCTAATCCCTTACACAGTGCAGGAAACATAATCAGATTACTTTTTTTTCCAAGTAATGCATTCATTTTAAATTTACGAGTAAATATCTGAGGTGCACTTCCTTTAGTCTGCGGCTTATTACTTCACTTTAGTTGTGAAAGGGCTTTCACTGCTGCCAAAGATCTATCTTTTAGGGTTTTTTTAATTAAAAAATAAACCCAGGTGACAAAAAGTCATGCATAAGTTATGTAACGCATCGAAAAGTATCACAAATACAAAACATTTAAATTAATTCATTTTCTTTGTAAAGTAACTCAATACTGTATTGCATTACTTTTCAAAGTAGCTTCCCCAACACTGATAAACAGCGTGCAGCATGCCGTGGAGAGATTAGATAACAAAGACTCGTGTAGCATCTGTTTGATCATACTTTGGACCAGTTTCTCATTTTTTCTGGACTTTGGGTTTGACCTGCTGGCATTATATCACTTTTTAACAAGAAATGCAAGAGTTTGATCAAATCACTAAACCAAGAATGAGCCAAACTAGTGATGCTTGACTGAGCAAATGCTCTAGACTGCAGGAAACCCAGGAAAGCCGGTGATGGTGATGTAGTGCCAGCGGGTGCTGATGCCCTTCCTCTGTTCCTGCCATTGACCTTGAGATCATTAACTTTTAAGCTCATAAACTGGTTCATTAGTGCTGTAACACAGTGCTCTCATCTGCCCTGCTCCTGACCTCAACATGGAGGCCTTCGAAACAGGAATCCTGCTGTGCAGTCATATGAAGCATTATGAGTATGCTAGCACATACGCAGCTTCATAATGGGTTATACTCTCACTAATGGCTAAAGCACATCTGTCTAATCTGAGCTGAACATCAGGCACTGACCCATCCAGCAACAAGTGATTTAGTGTTAGTTTTTTCGGCTGCTTGTCTGCTTTCTATTTCTGGAGCACTGTGCGTGCAGTCTATCCACAGCCAAATCTCAGCGGCCTGAAGTCTTGTTTACATGATCTGCACTATTCTACACCATTTTCGTAGTATTATTGTGTGATAGGTGCACTACAAATTTCTACGCATCACTGGAAACGTTTTCTGTGCCTCATCTGGTTATTTAAAGTTCACTTTATCTTTCAGGAGCTACACACCGACTACAAAACGCCACAGAATAGCGCACAAGTACGCGATTTGAGATGCACCTGTGGGATGGACAGTGTAAGTACACAATGTACAGTACACTGTTTAGTAGCCACGCCCATTACGAAACCTCATTGGTCCGAATCGAACTCTACATTAAGCATCAGACACAATCTGATTGGATGCCTGCTATAGTATCGCGTGCTGCGGCATTTTCGCTTTCAGTGCTCGGACGGTCACGTGACCTGTAGTTGCAGCGTTATTATCTTATCTCCCCGTTAAATCATAAACATACAGTTATCCTGTATTATAAGCGCCCTTCCGTTATGACTGCATGTATTGGTCTCCCTCCGTACCTCCTCCACCGCGCTCCACGACATCCCCCGCGCGGCGAGTCCGATGCGCAGCTCGTTCACATCGATCCGTCCGTCCTTGTTCAGATCCAGCTGCGCGAAGAGTTCGGCCCAGAGCCGCTCGCGCTCGGGATCGACCCCGCTGTCCTGGCACCGCGCCCGCCACATGATGCTCTCCGCGCACACGGTCAGCCTCGGAGACACATCGGGTCCAAAAAAGGATCTGCGAAACAAACCCCTTCCCGTCGCGTCCTGCGAGTCGGCGTCAAACAGCTGTTGTGCACGCGAACCAGGAAGCTTGCGCAATCGTGAATCCTGTACTTCCAAGATAGCCGCGCGCTAGCCGTTCCTTACCCGCGAGCATTGCGACATTTTAAGGCGAGAAGAAACACCACGCTGTCCTTGTGCGTCAAAACATGAAGAACGCGCGTGAAACCCGAGGACCGCAGTGACTTGCTGCTGCCGCAACTCGGCGATACAACAGTGGCTTCAGATTACACCCTCAGGAGGGGCTTCCTTCTGCCGACATATGACTCTAAATATCCCGGTCCCTGTTAAATCATGCACCATGAATTGCATGCAGCGACTTCTCCAGTGACTCTGCAGATAAATGTCTTACAGTATAATAAGATCAGCCCTCAGTGACATCTTCTGTCATGCAGAACGGAGCATGATCTTCTCTTCTCAAGGGTGATTGGTTATTTTGATTCAGGCTGCACGGCATATGAAGTCACTTCCTGAGGGTTCATGAAGAATGTATAAGGTTAAGTAGCAGGAAGTGAGTATGCATGGCTGAAGCATATAAAAAAGTATTTTTTTTTACAATGTACATAGTACAAACAACACACATTTCATATTTGGTAATTCAGTACAAACACATCATACCTGGTCATGTCTATATTATGTCTTAATATAATACCTGCTGGACCTGGGACTTGAACCCACGACCTTTGGGTTGCAGGTTTGGCTCCCTATCCAATAGGCCATGACTGCCCATTGTTTAGTATATTTGTATATAACTCTCTTTTATTACCTGTCTCTTGTCATTCAGTTGCACTGTAGAGCTCTGCCACTAAAACAAACTCCTCGTATGTGTAAACACCTGGCAATAAAGCTCATTCTGATTCTGACACTTATCAAACACAGAAGCATGAGCACAACAACACATGTGACCCTGGAACACAAAACCAGTCAAAAGGGTCAGTATTTGTGTGTGTTTTTATACAACTAAATAAATAAGCTTTCCTTTGATGTATGGTTTGTTAGGATAGGACAGTATTTGGAAATTTAAATATTGAGAAAATCAACTTTAAAGTTGTCTAAATGAAGTTCGTTAAAAATTTACTGTAATGGTTGCCAGTAACTTACTGTAAATTTATATTTATCAAATTTATTGGCAACAGTTTGTTTAAATTAACAAAAAACAAGTCTTTTATTTCACTATTAAAAACAGCCTCATAAATAGCATTCTGGGAAACAGAAATCTTCATCTACCTTTCTGTTTTCTTCTGATATTGGTTCCCAGAAATGCTTCGTATGAGGCGGTTATTTTATTTATTTTGTCTGTGAGGACAAAGATTTGTTAATGTTTAATGTTCATTTATCTTTGAACAAACTATCGCCAAAATAGCATAAATTTAAATCTACAGTAAGTTACTGGCAAACAGCTGCGACAATACTGTAATTTCTACAGAAATATTTGACAGTGTGCATATAACTAATCACAAGTTACGTTTTGATATATTTATCAAATAAATAACATCTTTTGTCTTAAAGGAATGATGGTGGGAGAAAAATCGATAACTTTGACCCATACAATGTATTGTTAGCTTTTGCTACAGATATACTTGTGCTATCACTGTAAAAAATGGCTGTGATTTTAACAGTAAACTGTTAAGTGGTTAACAGTAAATTCCTGTAAAATTTAAAAACCGTATGTTTATCAGTCATGTTTATTAGGGTTGTGTGTCACATGTTATGTTGGTAAATGAATGTTTATTGCGTGTTTCAGTGTAATGAGTCTCATCGTGATGGTGTTTAGTGTTTGTGTGAATGACACTGAGCTCCTTCTACTGTATATATGTTCATATTTAAAATCTGCTTGTGATAGGCTTTGGTTCATCATGTGACTTTCTCATCATCACCTGCATTTGGTCATCAGTGTATTTCAAATCTACAAAATTTCAGTACTGTAATAGCTTGTAATATTAACATTGTATCAGTTCATGAAATTACGTTATTTAACTGTAAATTTTACTTAAAACCTAAAACATTGTTACCGTATTTTTTTGTGGTAACATTACGGTAACCGCAGCTGCCTGGATTTTTTTTTACAGTGTGCGTATGATCCAGGATCACATATGGTGGAATTGCTGGCTTTTAAGAGAACCCAAGCTGAAAGAAACAGATGACAGATCCTAGGATGGTTTTGCTGTTAGATTGCTCATTATGGTTATTAACTGCCAGCCAGTATTTGATCTGCTAGAGGGAGACCATCTCGGTCAGCTTGGTTAGACCTAGTGGATCTCTAAAAAACAGTAGCTGTGTTGCACAGACCACCTCAAAGGCTTCACCAAAACATTCGCGCACCCTCATGTCATTCTGAATGGATTAGTATCGATGATGTACGGCTACATATGTAAATAATTGGGGACAAATTCTATCAAGCTCCAAAAAGAAGTGGTTTGATAGACTTACGAGAGAAACAGACCCAAATTTGAGTCATTTTGCTGATCTCATCTGCATGCACAGATTTAGACCTTCCTGACACTTGCACTTTAAATATAGTGCAGCAGTTGTTTGGACTACCTTTCTGCTGTTTTCAGCTCAACAGGGTCTTGTCCATTCTGCTCAGGCTCTGAAACAGAAAATTATGCAACAGTCAACTTTAAATGCATTATCACTATCACTTCCATCAACAATTATAGCTTGACAAATGACAAGGGCTGCATGGAAACAAACTATTCTGTGAACCGATGAACAGAACATGCTTAGATCAGATAACCTAATGCACACCTGTTGCCTTCAGTCACTGTTCCCGACACAAATGCAGATAAATGCTTTCTGCAGAAAACCGCTGTCAGCTGCTGTCCACACGACTGTGTTACGTCAGTCTAGCACTGATTGTGATATGGACAGTTATTGTGTGGTGTTCTCACCTGGCAGCTGTCTGTGTTGTTTCACGATCTCAGGATCAGATTAATGTCACTATATAACAGCGGCACACAGAGACAGAGAGAGTCGAGCTGAGCTGGAGACATCTGATCGGTTCTCTGAGGTTCTTTTAAGCGTTGTGTGATGTGTAAGGGGCTGTCTGGCATCCCCGCCTCATGCCTGGAGAAGTGAGTATCAGCGCTTTTGGAAAGAGACAGATACTGGAGCATGATACTGTATGGATGTCAAACTGTGTATTGATGTTTCAGGGCGAAGGGCATGAGGGTCAAACTGTCCCACCTGGCTGAAAAGCAGGAGTGGGTTTACAAGCACAGGTAACACAAGGGCACTGCTCTGGTTTAAAGCTTAGATTAAGATTAATCAGCGTGCATTTGTGATTGGCACAAAAATAATTGATACTGTGCTAACTTTTATTTAAAAAGTCAGACATAAGGCCTGTTCAAACTAAGAAAAGTAACTCGATTCGCTCATCGTAAAGCTGAGTGGATTCTGATTGGTTGTTTTGATCATTCATCAGCTAAAAATATATAATTTAGGAAGTGATTAAAATGAAATTGTGCTGTCAAACGATTAATCGAATCGAAAATAAAAGTTTTTGTTTACGTAATACATGTGCATGTACTGTTAATATTTATTATATAGGCTATATAAAAATACATGCATATGCATGAATATTTTTAGGTAAAATGTTATTTTAGTATATTACATATATATTAATATATGAATATTAATATGTAAATATTTTTTTTAATATACTGTATGTGTGTTTGTATATATTAGTGCTGTCCAATGATTGTATATATAAATACAAACACATGTATGTGTATATTTAAGAGAAATATTTTGTTTATATATTAAAAATATTGATATATACAAATTAAGATATTAATGGATACACATGTAAATCTTTTTAAGATATATGCTGTATGTATTATAATGTACTGTGTACCGTGTGTGTAATAATAATATACACAGACACACAAATATATTATGTATACAAAAACTTTTATTTTGAAAGCGACCGCCAACGTGAATGGGACCAATTTGTTAAAGTTAAAATACTGTTTCCAATAAGTAAACAATATTATGTGTTAATGTTGGTGTACAAAAAGTCACATACTAACTTTTTTCATATAGTTATTTTTTTTTAATTAAAAAAATGTTTTTGGATTTCATGACGCGTTAAAGCACTGTTACCATGACAACGCAACGTGTAAACACAAAAAAATTACGGCTGAATAATACGCAATTAAACTGATGTTAATTCACGTAAATGTTATATATATCAATCAGCATTCTGCCACAAATATTGTCGATTAAGTTGAACTTGTGTTGTTGAAGTGACAAACAGTAATGACACGCATGTGTTTTCTTCAGAGCGAGTGAGGAGAAGCTGCCTCAGGACCTGGAGTCTCTGCTCAACAGCAAGCGTGAGAGGACTTTCTGAAGTGAGCTCTCTGAGCGCTCTTCTCTTCTCTAAACGGTGCTGTTTCTCTGTGCAGTGGGCATCCAGGTGTTCCGCGGCTTCCTGCGCTCCGAGTTCAGCGAGGAGAACCTGGAGTTCTGGCTGGCCTGTGAAGACTACAAGAGCGCGTCCGGCTCCAGACTCGCCGCCAGAGCCCAGGACATCTTCAAGCAGTTCATCAACCCTGACGCTCCTCGCGAGGTGATGCACACAACACATTCGCGTATTAAACAATGAACATATAAACTCAACATTAATATTAAAGTTTTATTACATTTGCATAATATACGTTTTTTTAAATCATTATTTTAGCTTTCAGTATATAGATATAATATTGCACTGTATTATTCTACAAACTACCTACACGTAATGCAAAATAAATGTATTTTATACAAATCTGTATACAGTGGTAATAATAATATCTATTTGTGCATTATATCAATGAAATGTTTTATTAAATGTCTATTACAAAACATGTTTATGGACCTAAAACTGGGCTTCATTTTTTTTATTTATTTATGTGATTTCTAGTTTCTTTCTCCTGGTTGTGAAGCCGGGGGCCTGTTGTTGACAGCTGTCTCTCTCTCAGGTGAATCTGGACAGCGAGACCCGCGAGGCGCTGATGGAGCTGATGGAGGAGCCCACGACGGACACGTTCGATGAGGCTCAGCAGCGGATCTTCTCCCTGATGGCTAAAGACTCGTTCCCTCGTTTCCTGCGCTCCTCTTACAGCCAGCAGCCTCTCAGAGTCCTGTGAGACATGCTGTCCATCTACAGCGAGCTATTTAGTAGGTAGAATATATAGTTTAGACATTATATAACATCTATAATTGCTTACTTTGCCTTTATATTTTTAAACCTAATAAAGTTATTTGTGTCAGAAAGGAAGTGTTTTGCTGTCAATCACACACTGAGAGCTAATCAGAGATCTGGAGCTCAAGGTCCCGGACAGTCGAGGCTAAACGTAGATAATAAATCCTCGGTCACAGTAAAACCCTTTTTTCCTGATTTGTGATTTTACACTCGCAGCCTAAGAAAGCGTGGGAGTTTAACAGTGGGGAAAAAAGATATTTGTGACTCTGGAACATGTCATAAGTATATTTCTAGCAATTGGCAACAATACATTGTAATTGGCAAAATTAAGCATTTTTCTTTAATGCTAAAAATCATTAGGATATTAAGTAAAGATCATATTGATGTTCAATGATCATATATATTTGCACCCAATTTTTCAAATAGTTGTCTCTCATACAAAAACTAACAGACCAGACATTAATGGTCAAAAATTGACCTTTTTGACTGGTTTTGTGGTTAAATAATAATGGAATTAACCAGATTAATATATATATATATTTTTTAAAGACGATGTTATGAAACCGAACATTAGTTTTCTCATTTTATTATACAAAAATAAGCACAGTCTAAAAGTGTTGTACATATTTAAGATTCCAGACCATGTTTCCTTTTTCCAAAAATAAACCAACTTGTCTGTTAGTCCCCAGAAAGTAGCAAACATATATATTTGTAATATGGTGGCGCCATCTAGCGGCTGTACAGCACACTGCAGTATTCGCCTGTCATCAGGTGGACTTAGATGGTCCAGGTTTTGAGGGTCCTGCTGTGCCGCTCTTCCCCGCAGGAGTCTTGAGCACGCTCAGTTTCTTGTGAAGGGATGTGCTGGCCTTCTGAGTGACTTCATGTTCAATCCTGTTCCTGATGGCCACTTCCAACCCCTGCAACACAAGCACAAACCCACCGATCAAACCGCGATTATCTGCATATTATATCCGTTTAAAAGCAAGATGAAAGTTTACCTTCTTCAGCTTCTGCTGCTGGACCACTTGAGCTTTTTTTGGTGCGATGATCCTTCCTGGAATAAAGAGGCTTTTAAGATACACGGCGAAAACACTGAACTGCGCATGCGCGTCAACGCGGGCTCAAATGCTAATACGACATGTCTCTTTAACGCTGTTTTACGTTCAGAGTTCTCCTCTCTTCAAGAACAGAATGTTTTTTACCTCCTTTCTTGAGTCCTTTCGGCTTCTGTTGCTGCTTCTTAGCTCCTCCAGGTCGTTGCGCTTTAAATTTTTGCTTGCCTTGAGCCATTTCCACGGCTCGATCGCTACCGGAAACAGAAAGACGTAGGGCACGATATAGAATAAAAGTCTCTAAAAACGTTTAGGGAAGAAATGTAAAATAAAAGTCTTTTCTGGGTACCAAATAGCGTTTGTGCGTGCGTGTAAAATAACTATAAATAAATAACTACTTAATTACGATGAAAAAATGAAGACAAATCTACTGATTAAAAAAATAATTTTAAGACTTTTATTTACATTTGAAGAGTTTCTCTGCAAAAACAGATTGCTCAGTATTTATATGACTCATGCTTTTAGTTTAGTTAGCTGTTTATTAATTTTTTTTAGTTATTATTTAATAAAAATCAACCCAATTGCAATTGAATGTAGGATAAACAGATAATAGTTATCTCTATACATGTAATGAAGGACTAGGTAAGTAATACGCACACACCAACAACACTATTTATGTTCACCGTGGCTTTATTATTAATAAAAAGTGCCACATTTTAAAAGGTCAAGCATGCCACAAGAGTTTCCCATCAGAATGGTCTTTTCTCGCAACGAGGGCCCTCGAAACACACACATTCTCTCTCACACACACACACACACACAGATTAGGCACTATAGCCCACAAATGTACAGTTTGAGTCAGAGGTTTTTGATACCAAATAAAAGGATAGGCACTTTTGAACCGGACAGAACGAATTTTAAAGCGACACATGGATCCTCCTGAACAGAAACACACCATCAACGACAGAAGCTCACAGCAAAACATCTGATTGAAAAACAGTCTCCATTCACATCAGCGGGCCTCGATTAATTCAAAATAGACTGGAGAGGAGGCTGGCTTAAACACTGTGTATGCTTTAGTTAATGCTTATGTTTGCATGGGCAAGGAATTATAATGATAAATCTTCATGAAGAAGATCTTTCATTTAAGACACAGGTGATGTCTATTCTTCCTCCTCTGGGGGTCAGTGTAGCCAATAGTTTTTGTATCTAAACTAGTGCTGTCAAACGATTAATCACACCCAAAATAAAAGATTTGATGTTATGTGTGTGCGTGTACTGTGCATATTTATTTTGCATATATAAATACACACACATACAGTATATATTTTGAAAATATTTACATAGACTTTTATGCATATATAATAAATATATTAAATACATAAATATAACACTCTTCTAATATATATATAGTTATGGTTCGTATTTATATATAAATCATAATTAAATATACACAGTACACACGTATTACGTTAAAAGACCTTTTATT
>JAUCMT010000001.1:23813319-23839368 GCA_032357475.1 Enteromius thamalakanensis
GAGTGAGAGCGTGAGTGAGTGAGAGAGTGAGTGAGTGAGTGAGAGAGTCAGTGAGTGAGCGAGTGAGTGAGAGAGTGAGTGAGTGAGGGAGTGAGAGAGGGAGTGAGAGAGTGAGTGAGTGAGTGAGAGAGTGAGTGAGAGAGTAAGTGAGTGAGAGAGTGAGTGAGAGAGGGAGTGAGTGAGTGAGTGAGTGAGTGAGTGAGTGAGTCAGTGAGTGAGAGAGTGAGTGAGAGAGTAAGAGAGAGTAAGAGAGAGAGAGAGACACAATGAGCTCCAGGATTCAGAAAAACACTATAGGAAACACTAATAAGGAAATAATAATAAAATTATGCTCATGATTTATACTCATAAGTAAAAAGATATATTTACGAAATAACAAAAAAAAAATCTAACATAAAATAGGAAAACAAGTATACATTTATAGTTATTTTAATTTTACAATTTATATATTAATATAATTTTTTTTTTTATATTCAATGCATACATTTTAGGTAGATTAAATAAAATAAACAATATATTCTAAATAATATAAAATTATGTATATTTATTTATTTATACAGTATATGTATATATAGTATTGCTGTCAAATGATTAATTGTGATTAATCACATCCAAAAAAGTTTGTTTATCTAATAAATCTGTGTGTACTAGTCATATTTACTATGTATATATAAATACACACAACATATATATTTTGAAAATATTTACAGTTATGTTTATACATTTTGATAAGCATGTATATATTTAATAAGAAAACATGTTATGTTTATATAACAAATATGTTTATATATTTTATTTGAAAAACATATTTATTACATAAACATAATATTATATTATATCTATACACGTATGTGTTTGTATTTATAAATACATAATAAATATGCACAGTTTACACACAAAACGTATTTTGGATGTGATTAATTATGATTATTTGTTTGACCGCATAAATAAAGACAGCGAGAGATTTTTTTTACATTAAAATGTATTAAATATTATTTATATATAAATATATAAAAAATACTATCATATATTATATGTGTAAGTAAAAAATAACTGTATAAATATTTCTACATGCATTTATACATTTATTTTTTATATGCAAAATAGAAAATATACTACAGCATATAGCCTTTTCTATAAAATTTAAGCATGATAGGAAGTCTTAGTCTCTGCTCATTCTCATTACTGTCACACACACACACACACACACACACACTCACCCGTTCTGAGGTCCTCCGTCATTGATGACTCCCAGCCGCGCTAACTGTCTCTTCACATGCAGTTTAAAGCTGGCGTTTATCCTGAGGAACAGCATCTACACACACAATAAACACACTGAGCTGATTGCCTGGGTTCACACGGACCGCTCAAACATCACGTGTGGCGTCTCACCTGCGTCTGCTCCTCAGGTAAGAGTTCATAAATGGCCTCATGCATTTTGGCCATCTGTTTACACACGTTACGCAAACACGCAGACGGCATCGGCGCCTTCACCTCATACTGCAGAGAACAAACACGCTTCAGCCGAGATCAAGCACACAAACACCACAGAGAGCTCAGAGAGGTCCAACCCACCTTCGACAGGGCCTTCTCAAACATGCTGTCCATGATGGCCACCAGCTTAGCAGAGATCTCTGCGATGTGGTCATTATAGTCCTGAAGAGAAGAGAGTGTGAGACAGCTGCTAGCGCCCTCGCTGAGGGGATTGTGGGTGTAAGGAGGTCTACCTTGGTGATGTGGCCGAAGTGTCTCAGTATGCTGTACTGTTTGGGCTGCAGTCTGGTCTCAAAGTGTGCTCGGATCACAGGGATGTAGTGAACCACCAGCTGAAGACAGCGAGATGCCAGAGCTGAGAACACACACACACACACACACACACGGCATGACTCTGACAACGTCCTGTTTCACTAAACAGTTCTGCTTTAAATGGACAAATGTCACCAGGTACGAGTGCAGTTTTATTAAATAGATACAATAATACAATAATAATGTGTGTGTGTTTTCGCTCACCCAGGTTTCTGGTGGTGATGGTTTTCAGGCCGACCACCTGCAGAGCTCCTGCCCCCAGCACCAGCTGACAGCTGCGGGAGTTAAAGTGCTGTCGCCACGGAAACAAAGCACAACCTGTCAGTCAAGTGATGCCACAGTGGAGCGTGCAGCTGAACAAACCGAACACACAAACAGACCGACACACCTTGAGCAGGTCGGCGAGGCGCGTGAGGATGTCAGTGGTGATGGAGGGAATGTCGTTCACACACTGGCAGTACTCCAGAAACATCCGGATCAGTAGCAGGACCGTCCTGTCAGGGGACACAAGAAGGTGAAAGGTCACAATAGGGACTAGAGAGAACTAGCCTTGAAATGAAGCTCCAGGGCTGAAAACTCACCCCACCACAGCATACTTCTGTTCATCGACAAGCAGAAACTCACTGGGCTTCCTGTCCTCAGAGCCTGAGAGACACAGAATAGTTTTACTACAACCACATAATAAAACACATTCCTGAAAATATTGTAATATACTATTATAAAATGAGAATAATAATTTATTTTCATTATATATATATATATATATATATATTCATTATAATATTTCATTATATTCTTCTTATTATTGTAAGTGTATATTAATAATTTTTTTTTAAATAAAGACAGAACTCTGTATAAGTACTGAAACACAGAATCACTGAAAACACACATAAGAAAATAAACTAGAGAAAGAAGCTGTGACAGTAAAGGGTTTAGTACCAATGGGTTTGCGCTCAGGCAGCGTGATGCGTCCGTCAGCGATGGAGTCCACCAGATCCTGAAACTCAGCCGGGACCTCGGCCTGCTTCCAGCGCTCGTTATCCAGCAGCAGACTGCACACACACACACACACACACACACACAGAGCAGTGACTCACTGAGATCCGAGCGCTCCGAGTGCTCCTTCACTGACAGCAGCTGTACCTGAGTTTAGTCTTGCGCTCCTCATGGAAGCGCTGCACGAAGCGGTAGGCCTGGCTCTGCAGCGCCCCCCTCAGGCTCACGCTGCGCCGGCCGCACAGCTCCTCAGTGTCCGAGACAAACGACTCCACCGCCTGACTCAAACACACAAACTCTGACGAGGTGAGGCGCTCCAGAGAGCCGTCCTGCACACACACACACACACACACACACACACACACACACACACACACACACACACACACACATCGACAGCTGTCAGCGTTATGTAACACATTCAGGGGAAGGCTGAAGGAATTTGGTGGTTTATATGAAAGCAGCGAGTTGATACAGTGATCAAACCAGTTCAGGTGTGTGTGTTTACCTTGGCTCGTGTCATGAGCACTTTGACGCAGCGGTCGTGACTGACATCTGAGGCCGTGTACAGCAGCTCCTGGACATTATTAGCCACCCGACCCAACTCCAGATCAGATGGCATCACGTCCTCACTGCTGCCAGAGAAATATTTACAATATTTTCACGGTCTTTGAATCTGACACAAACAATCTTAAAAAGAAATTTGTGATAAATTGTTTTCTTAAATAGTTTTTTTTGGATGGATGATTTAAATACGCTTCAATTTCTGTATGTAAAATATTATTTTGAAAAACATTTCATATTTATGAAATAGGACTCTTCTGCTCACCAAGACTGCATTTATTCGATCAAAAATACCATAAAACTATGACACAAACTCACACGGTAGCAGCGCCCCCTAAGGGCAGGGAGGAGGTAGTGTTGGAGTTGTGTTCCCTGCTGGAGGAGGATTCTGTGGTGGCGGAGGCCGAGTCGCTCCCGCAGGCGTCTGTGCGTGTCTGCGCTCTCGTCTGAGCATGTGCTGCGGCGTTACTGCGCTGCTCCGCTTCATTCAGAGCATCGCTGATGAACAGCCCCTCGTGCGTGAGATACGCCAGCTCCGCCTCTCCGCCTCCGGACTCCTCCTCCTCTTCGTCCTCATTGGTCCTGCCATCAGAATGATTGGTTGCCGTGGAAACGTCTGCTAGCCGACTCCTTTGGCTGCTGTCCAGCACCTCTAGCACCACGTTGCGGATGATGCTGAGCGTAGCCTGACACAAACACCAGTGAGGAGCACTGCATTAATGATAAAGCTTCACCCTCCAGAGAAACTACATATACAGGATCTCAAAAGCAATGCTGCTTTACAAGTGTGTCTTGAAAAGTGTTGCTATTGTTAACCAAAAAT
The DNA here is from genome assembly GCA_032357475.1 of Enteromius thamalakanensis. NCBI lineage: Eukaryota > Metazoa > Chordata > Actinopteri > Cypriniformes > Cyprinidae > Enteromius > Enteromius thamalakanensis. The sequence goes on from JAUCMT010000001.1 coordinate 23,817,509, forward strand.
GTAACAAAAACGATTTGCTTACTAAAATAAAGCTAAAAATCATAGAAAATATTAAAATAATAATAAATGTGAAACGTGGAAATATGTTATAATAAAACAAGTTATAGCACTAAAATGAAATGAAAAAAGAAATCTACTCAATAATAAAATTAAGTAACCCAAATTAAAATTACACTGAAAATTTAAGTTTTTTAATAAAATAAATTTGAAATATTAGATGAAAATAAGATTAACAATAACAATTACTAAAACTTAAAAAGCTTAAATTAAACTGAAAAAAATAAAATAAAATAAAGAACAATATCAGATAAAAAACTAAAATGTATTTAAAAAAAACATACCAAACATTACAAAATGAAAATATAAGTTAAATAAAACTAAAATAAAAATTTCTAAATAGAAAGATTAAATATACAAAAACTAAACACAATAAAATATGAATAATCCCAAAAAAACAGACCCTTACAAACTCTAAATGCAGTAATCTTTACTACATTTATAATAACAGTTTACTGCAGGTGCAATGATATTACGCAGCGCCTGTAAATAGTCCCTCAGGATCTCAGTTGCTGTGTGATATTACTGCACCTGCCGCAGCCATGTTTATTACACTGGATCGAGAGTAGAGTTCCTACATCGACCTAGAAAATCTTCATTTACTGTCAGATCTTATTACACAATGTAACTACAGAGGAGTCCAGTCTTTAATAGGAAACAAAACTGTTTGGTCACTTTTGAGCGAGATGCTAACGGTCTAATCAGATTCAATGATTAATGCTAAGCTACAGCTCAAAGTTCTCCGCCAGACCCAGAGAGAGACTTGAAAACAGTAAAACTGGTTAACTCAAGGTGAGCTGGAAAATGAGCCTATTTTCATAAATAGCGGCATGTTCCTTTAAGACGCGTATCGTGTGTTCTGTCAGGGTTTCCTCTGAATGTCTTGACTATCAGTTGCATTACCTTGATCCTCTTGAGGAACAGGATGAAGTGTTCAAAAATATCCAGCAGCAGATCAAACCACTGATGAAACGTCATCAAGCGCATCTGCTCGTGAAACCTACATCACACACACACAGAGTCAGCGGTGACGAACAGTGCTGTGATATCTACACTGTATACACATGTTCAGAACTCACTTGACAGCGTCTGCATCGATCTCACTGATCTGCGACACGGACTTCATAACACACTGCGGGGGAAAAAGCGCAACATTGATTTCTGATCTGATTTTCCACTTTTCTGCTCCGTCTGGTGTGTGTGTGTGTCACATGCTGTACCTGCCGAACCACGTTCTTGGCAGCGCGCACCATCTCCTCGCTGTAGATGTCCAGGAAATCCAGCTTCCTCTGTCTCAACAGACCAAAGACCAGAGACTGCAGGCGATCCTGTTATCAACACAGACTCAGATTTATGATCAAATTAAGTCATTAACTGAACACATGCTGCTGGGATTGTCTTGATTAAATATCCAGTCACCAAGAATTAGATTTCACAATCATCGTCTGTGGTTTTGTACTTTCATTACGGAAATTAAAAGCAAGCGGCGGTTTGATTTGCTGGTCGGCGTGAGATTTGGAGCGTGACCAACCTTTCCTGACGCCGCAGGTTGCTCTGTGACCTATATGAGAAGATCTCACACTGTAAACCTCAAACCAACGCTGGCCCACATCCAACACAATCATGACCTGATTTACCGAGCGCAGTCACATGAGCGCTTTTATGGAGCTAAATGCATTGACACCTGGGCACTGGAAACCGCTGATGTGGTCTGTTTCAAACAATTCATGCTCAACTTCAACATTTACTCCCAAGATCAGTTTCACAACTGAAATGATGAAAAGGGTGTGCATGCCTGGGGTTTCAGTTCTTTTTTTTCCTCTTAGCTCTTGTTCAGATGTTTGGGCTCAGAAAGGATGCACTCAAACGATCAAAAGTGAAAAGGAACACATTTATAATGTTTGAAATAAATGCTTCTATGTCTGTGTGTTTCAAGGCACATTTAATTCCTGGTGACATGTGAAAGAGGTCTGACCTTCTCCAGGACCTGACTGTCCTCCTCGAAGGGTCGGCTGAGATCGCTCTGAGCGTATGTGGAGAAATCGGCCACCATCATCTTATCAATTAACCTCTCCATCTCACAGAGCTGAGAGCCCAAGTGTCTGTGGACACAAACAACAGGAAACAAGTGTCGTGCGTTGAACATTCCTGTTCTCCTGGTGTGTGTGTGTGTGTGTGTGCTGCGCACCTGAAGCTGTGAATGCCCTGCAGTTCCTGCTGCAGCACTTCTTTGGTGGTGGCGATGAGCTCCAGCGCTCCCACGAACTCTGAGGTGGAGAGCAGCAGCTGCACCGTGGGCTGCGTCTGGTGCACGGCTGCCATCAGCTTCAGTTTGTTGTGTAGTTTGACGCAGTTGTTTCGGGTGAGAGCGTCTGAGAGCGCTCGCAGCGGCCCGCGGCACATCACGCGGTCGATGGCAGCGGTGCGAGCTCGGAGCTTCGCCACAGCCTCAGCCGTCTCTCGCAGACGGTCCTGGAGCTCATGCTGCGACGACATGGCGTGGAAAAAGGCCTCGGAGCGGAGAGAGATCTGCCGAGCGATGCTCACCTCCACCACGTCCAGATAGTGACTCAACTACACAGACAGAGAACCAGTGAGACGATCTGACGGACTCTTCACTTCATTTACATTACTTACATTTTATTTGATTAACTGTTCATTTTTATGTAGGATTTGTATTAATTATAGGACCGTTTACTTATCTTGAATGTTTAGGCCTACTTTAAAAAACAACAAAAAAGAAATATTTCTTTAATTCAATTTTTTTTTTATAAAAATAAAAAATTGCTACAAATAAACCCCAGCGACTTAAGACTGGTTTTGTGGTCCAGAGTCACATGTGTGTGTGTGGATAATTTAACTATTAATTATTAAAGTATTTTTCAACTAAATAAATAAAAACAAATATATATGGTTTTAATAATGTTATATAATATTGTTATTTGTTAAAAATTTACCTGAAATATATATATATTTAAATATTTTTTTTAGTTAGATGCCCAAGTTCTCATTTTAATTTGGTTTATCACGTTATATAATAAAATAATTAAAACTGAAAAAAATATAATCAGTAAGCAAATACTAAAATGAAAAATATACAGCTACACACAGTATATTGCAATCATATTTGAAAATTAGCATGATTTATTAAATAAATAAATATTAATTTTAGTATTACAATAAATAGTTGTCAAAGCACTTGTTTTCGTTTCAACTGAAAATAACTGTAAATAAACTAATAAAAAATATAAACTCACAAGAAAATGACTAAATATTTTACTTTCAAAATTAAAACATTTAAAAACAATAATTAAATAATTAAAAATATGTTTTTTTTTAAACAAATAGTGTTGTGATTTAATATAACACCGACTGCTCGTGACAAGTTATGATACCAAACAATGACAGATTGGCACCTTTTCCTGCAGTAACCGTGATGATGCAACGTCTCGGCCGTTCTTGCCCCCGGCGACGATGAAGTGAGACCATGGCAACACGGCGTTAAACGTGGCTGGATCATTCAGCACAAACTCAGGCTTCATGAAGATCTGAGGGACACCAAGAGAGAAAAAAAGCCCCTTTAATACAGAGACTTTTCCATTCTTCTTTCCACAGGCCTTTCTTTAAACCTCCTCAAGTAAAGACAATCACCGGTGCATACTTTGGTTTAAAGCATATCTCTCTTCTGCATTTATTTAATTAAAAAATACTGTTAAATACAATTGCATTTTAAAACTATGTGAATATGTGTTAAAATGTAATTCATCCCCGTGATCAAAGCTGGATTCTCAGCATCATTCCTCCAGTCTTCAGTGAAATGTGTTGTGAAGGACTGTGGTTTAACGCTTGAGCTCTCACCTTGGGCACCTGCTCCAGTTCAGCTCTGGCTTTATCTACAACACAAAGAGCCACAAACAAAACGTCCCCCTGTTATAGTTCAGCTTTAAAGTGCATGTTTGTATGCTGCTACACTGATGAAGACTCAACGGTACCGTGATTGTTGGTGATGGTGGGCACTGACAGATCATCTTTGCTCTGGCAAATGTTCTTGCAGCGCTCGTGAATCTTCTCCCTCTGAGAGACACAAACAAACAGTCAGCGTCAGACCCTCAACAAAACACACTCTGACTTCCCCTCCCTGGGCCCAGAACAGAACCAGCTGACAGTTTCCGTCTTGCCAAGGAAAGGTTCCTCAGAAGCGTCACTGGTGGAGAAGCAGAGTCACGTAAGCTTCAGTAAACCAGCCTGCCATGGTCTGGAGTCCAGTCCGTGTTCTCACGAGTGTGAGAGATAAACACAACCAGCTCAGACATACACACACACACGGAGCAGAACAAGACCCTCTGTGTCTATTAATACACCAACAACTCTAGTGTACATGACAACTTTTCTAATCAGTTTTTTACTCTAGTATTATTTGTACATTATTATAATATCAATTAATATAATGAATAAGCTTTTGTTGGATATTTCCTCTATAACATTAGTTTATATTTCAGTCATTTTTATTAGTCGTCTTTTAAAACATTTATTTAGCTTTGCTTTATTTTAATTGCAGCAATTTCAGTTCGTTAGGAAACAATTGTAATTTTACTCAGTCTTTGTGCATGATATATGCTGGCTATGATTAATGGTGGCATTATTTATATAATATTATTATGATTATTTAATATATTATTTATACTATTACAATATTTATTCATATTTTCAAGAAAATTTTATTTGAATATGTTCCCTTTTTTATTTAAATTTATGTAAATGTAGGTTTCCCCTATTGTTCTTAGTATATTAATATTAATTAAATAAATATAATATTATATAAATATATATATATATATATTTTTTATATTTTATATATATATATATATATTTTTTTTTTAGTACTTCAACTTATGATACAGTATTATTCAAGTTACATTTCTATACTAAATTTGCTTTATTTTATAATTTCAGCTTTTTTAACTTTAGTTTTTTTTACTCTATGCATTTTTGTCAGTTGTATTAGCTTCATATATTTCTATTTAGATTTATTTTTAATTCAGCTTTACTCTTAAACATTTCAAATTAGAAGTATTTTTTATTTTTTAAGGAAACAATTTTAATTTTATACATTTATTTCAGATTCTAAATGCAATATTTTGAACATTTCTATATATATTTCATCCACATATTTAATTTGAACCTCATTTGGATTATAAAAAGCCACAAATGATACAAATCAGGCACAGATTGCTGCCGATCCAGGCCCATTATGATGTGTGATGAGCGTTAAGGCGTGTCTGTGTGAAAGGTGCCGCGGCTGCTTTCTGAGGGCAGTGTGTGAATAATTGAGAGGTTGCTGTCACCTGAGCCGTCTCCTGCAGGTACGCGCTGAAGTGCTCTCGGCTGATGTTGGGCAGGTGGAACGAGGGCATGACGTCGGTCTCAGTGAAGTCCAGGCCCCACGTCTTAGTGAAGAAGTCAGACTCTCTCTTGGCCAGCCTGGGGTCATTCAGGGCCGCCGGGAGGTTCACTTTAGAGTTAAACACAGTCCAGCGGTGCTGGTCGGCCACAACAGACGGCCCATCACAGAGAGCACGACCCTCACCTGTACAGACCACGACAGGGTCAGGAAGAATCCTTTACTACATAGCTACGCAGAGCTATTATCATATAGAAATATGTTAATAGGAAATAAACAGAATTTAATAAACAAATAAACAGGTCTCTTACCGGTGGGCTCTTTAGGGCAGACGTCCGGTAAGGAGCGTGCCGTCCGATAGTGTCTAGGGGCCAGCGAAGGGTCCCGGGGCTTCCTGAAGAGCCCATCACCAGGGACGCTGGACTGAGAGATCGGAGACGAGCCCTGATTGGAGGACATCACTGCGGATCCCTCACATACGAGGCTGACTGGAAGGAAAGTGCAAGAACACACATCAACTTCCTGCCAGCCCCACTTTTAGAGGAAAAGCACTAGATTTCACTTCCAACTAACTGTTGGTTTAAACAGCTGTGTAACACTAGGCTCATATTTCAACTGAAAGACTGAAAACAGTTTTAAACACGGCAAAAACAAGAGACTCGTTCAAAATTCCCCTTTTCATCTCACACAGTCGTGTTCTTAATATAATCACCAAAGATTTCTGTTCCGCCCACACAAGTGCAGAAACAAGCGAGTCAGAGCAAAAAAACATAAAGAGGAAGATGAATTGAGACGCACACACACAGCCCTATGTTCTGCAGCCATCTCAATCAGTTTGAGCTGTTTAATCAGATTTCACACCCGAGCGAGCAGACGCTGAGGAAACTGGACTCTGAGCCTGGACTCGTGTGAAGGTAGATCTGCTCGGCACACATCTGCTTTCTAATCATTCAGAGCGAAAGAGGAAAGCGCTGAGGTTTGACTTCAGCTGCTGTCGAGTCAGAGCACAATCCTTTCAGACGCCTGTCGACAGCTTCAAACTCAAATACAAAACCATGCCTCATGTGAAGGAAATTAATCCTTTGTGTATTTGGGGTTAAATGTCAATGGGATATCTAAATGGATTATTGTTTTCTAGCATTGTGACTGTATGTTTGAGCACATTTTTCTGCAAATTCAGGAAAAAACTTATTTTTAATTCATTAAATTAAATATAATAAAAATGTAAAAAATATTAAAAATGCACAAATTAAACTGTAGTATTTTTTCCAGATATATATATAAAAAGAAAAAAAAAATTATATATATATATATATATATATATATATAAAATAAATAAACCATTTCTTTAAACATTTTCATAATAAAAAATAAATAAATAAAAATAATAATAATAATAATAATATATATTTATATACAGTATATAGTTACATAAAGAAAAAATAAAATTTAATGAAACATTTTCATAAAAATATAAATTAGATTTTTATCCAAAAATAATCTTTACATATCATTTTGGGGTTAAACGTAACTTGTATATGTTTGCAGGATTCAGTATTTTTATCTTAACTGACTTTATTAACTTTGTTTTTAGTTGCATTTTTGCTTAAATGTCAACTGGAAATGTTTGCAAGTTCATTAAATTTCACTCCACAAGTACATACAAAATTAAAAACAAAAACTATGCTTTAACTATACTATAAAATGATGTGTTATATAGAAAATCCATTGCTGTTTTTTTCCTACATACATTTCAATGTCTTTCAGCCTGAATTGACTGGAATTTTGCATGAAGCCAAGAAAATTCCAAATGCACTATAATACTAAATACTGACCTACTGAATAATTAATTTTAATGACAGACATCAGTCAGCTGAGAGCTGATCAAATCATTAACTCCCACAACAACTTCTTCACCCAGACATCTCTCAATGACAGCTCAATACCACTCTAGATCTTATTTTAATAGCTATAAAAAGGGACGTGGAGACACAAACCTCCGCTTCATGCTGTATCACAGACGTATGATTATTTATACATCATAATTAATAATAAAAACACTTACTGTAAGCAACACAAATCACCTCAGCGCTAATAACTCCATCGCATGACGTCTAATTGCACATTTTAAGACCATAATTGTGTGATTTCTGATGTTTTTTACTGCAAAATCAGTAGTTTGGTGTGTTAGGTTGTTATTGTGCGCTTCCACGTACGTTAATGAGCCGCTGTTAGCCTGAGCGCTAATCACAACAAACATCCGCTTCCGCGCCGTTAAAGCGCCGCACGCGCTCACGAACACCGCGCGCCTCTCGAGTACCTGTTATATGCAATAAAGCAGCTCCTGGCGATCATAATATCGTCAGATCCCACTCACATCCTCACTGACGGATCAGATACCTCACTCTGCGGTCCGCCGGCTACCGGCCCAGGATGCACTGCGCGCGAAACCAAGCTACTTCCGGTTTAGAGTTGTCAAAAGACTCACTCCGTCAGAAATATTGTACAGAATTAGCCACGCTTTTGTATCAGACTTTTGGACAATAGAAACGTGTCATACTGAGATTAATTAACGTATTATTGTATTATTGTTCCTCGAAAAATTACATGTAACGTAGCGTATGTTCATTAATGTACCTTCTTTAAAATAAACCGTTTTTCTATTTTCAAGAAATGTATTTGAGTTCTTTGTATATATTTTTATTTATTTAATCTTTAATTCATTTTTGTGCTTACCATGTATTTCTGTTCATTCGTCTTTTCTCTTTTCTTATTTATTTTTTATATTAAAATAAAAAAATAAAATATGAGATATTGACATTATTCTTTAGGAACAGTGCAACAATACAATTTTTTGTTGCTAAATAAATACATTTAATAACTTGTTCTGATTACTTTTATCATTTACTTTCATTCATTCATAATTTTTTATGATGAATTGTTAATGAATTAATCCAGTTCTTTTTCTTTACATTTCTTTCTATAATGTGTCTGATCATACACAGTTTTTAAAAACAGGTGGAAGACGTGCTCAGTGTTTACTGAAATATGATCTACAACTTTATTCTTTAAGAATGATACAAAAACATTTCAGAGAAAATGCAACAACAATACCGTTTTCATACTATATACATAATATCATATAATAACCTCATTTCAAAGTCACTGAAAATCATTGGTATTTTGCAGGTGATAATCTATGGCAGTTTGAATCAGACACAAATGAAAGTAAGTGAATTCAGAAAACAGGTTCACACACCCACTGAAGTGTATTCGTACGGATTCCTAACATAACATTGTGTTTATGGCACAAACAGGACAGCTGAAGCGCAGTGGCTTTTCATCCAGTCAGACACAGAACAGATGGCTTGTGGGAAATTCAGAGCTGAATGTGTGTGTTGGCAGAGGAGCAGCACAAACGAGTCTTAAACAGACACAGGCCAAGTCTCAAATCACCCCCTATACATTCATTCACTGCTCCCTACACTAGTTCACTTGAAGCAATTTGGACACTGAGTGCACTGGAAAGACTGAGGCTTTTGTCTGCTGTTTAATAATCATTTGAAACAGGGCAAACTGGCAGCTCCAGTAGTAAGATGAAAGGATTTATCTTGAACTCTGTCATGGAAATTATGTATAAACCCTCGTTACATAATGGAATAATCAGAGAAATCCAATCAGAGTTATATTAAATATTGTCCTTTGCTCTGCCAAACTTTACAATGGCAGTCCTCGCATGGCTCCGGCATGTGATTAAAGGCCTCCTGTATTGAATCCATGTGTTTTTGTAAGAAAAATATCCATATTTACAACATGACAAACATTCGATTAATCACATCCAAATTAAAAGTTTTTGTTTACATCATATGTGTGTGTATTGTGTATATTTATTATGCATATATAAATACACAAATATAATATATTATTTTTATTTTAAATAATAAATAATGAATATTATATATAAACATATTTAATACAAACATATTTTTCTTAAATATACACATGCACCTGTGTGTATTTCTATATACATAAGAAATATACACAGTACACACGTGTGTATAATGTAAACAAAGACTTTTATTTTGGTTGCGTGCTACTTTAAGAAATAGCTCACCCAAAAAAGAGATTTGAAACTATTATTTTTGGTTCAACTATTCCTTTAAGACTCCACATATAACCCGACGGGATTCCCCTCATTTACACCAAGTATGCCTCGAGGGTGAGTACAGCATGGTCTAATTGTCACGTTTGGGTGGACTATCCCTTCAAGGGTGATGTGGGAAGCAGGCACACGTGCTCAGTCCATCGTCCCCTGAAAGATGAGTCTGACACTCTTCCGGTGGCGGGCGAGCGGCCGCATGCAGAAAGGGCAGGCAGGGCTGAAGCCGTGGGCTCCGTGAGGCAACAGCAGTCTGCTCCAGAAGGCAGCGGTGCGCTCCGAGCACACGTGACCGCAGGGGCTGAGGGCGTGCGTGGGTGGAGCAGCGTCCAGGTACAAGGCCGACTCGCGGCCCAGCTTCAGCGGCACGTACAGGCCCCGCGTGCGGCACAGAGGGCACTCACGCTCGCCCGGCTCCAGCCCCAGCTCCTCTCCGCTCTGGGAGCCGTCCTCCTCGGCCGAGCCCCTCCAGCCATGCTGTCCGTGTACGTGCCCGCAGCTCAGGTAGACCCAGGGCTGCTGCTCGGGGCTGGAGGAGTCCTCCAGGCTAGGGAAGGCCAGGGTGTGCAGGCCCACGGGACACTGGGGCCGCGCCGCGTTCAACTCCCGCCGCAGCAGCTCCAGGTGTTTGGGAGTGGGTGTGCGGGACAGACCCTCCGCCGATCGCCACAGCAGGGTCGCGCCACACAGGTCGATTAAAGTGCCGTCCACCAGCTCGTGACACTCATTCTCCACCTACAGACAGACACAACAACAGGTTTGGAAATTAGTAGGACTGATTAAGGTGTCTTTATTAGCACCTGAAGGTGCTGGTGCAAACGACAACATTCACACGATCACATGATTATTTATCATATGTATTGATTAAACCTTGCATGTGATTTCGGAAACTACATTTTAGTTTTCTAAAATTAGTGGTCTCAAAATAAAATAAAAAAATATTATTTTATATTATATTGAATATTGATGGAGCAACAGGATTTGTGCAAAAATATAAAATATAACAGAAGTTTGTTTTGGTTGAAAATCACATTAAAATTATTAAAGCTAAATGTTCACTTCTTAATGTTTTGGATTTCATTTACAAATAAAAGACATAAAAATATTTTTCATTATACATATTTTTTATTTTAAATTTGAAAATAGAAAATTGCCATCTCTAAAAACATTGATTTTCTACAAACCCTGTTTGCAGCTACACTTTTTAATGCTCTAAATATATGATGATCAAAAAATATTATTTAATGTTTCATTTTATGGTATATTGGAGCAACACATTATTATTTATATAGATTTTATGCAATATATTACATATTGCTGTGGCTCATATATACTGACTTCAACAAATCTAAAGTTTGCTTTATGAATTATGTTAAAAATAATTGATAAAATATATACTTTTTTAAAAACCAGGTGTGTGTGTGTAAAATCCAATACATATTATGTATCATTTTTAAAATCTATATATATTTATACTTTGGAAATGATGCAATGAAAAACAGCCCCTTCTGCTAATCATCAAAGCAGGATAATCAAAAGTCAGATATCGAGCAATTAATGTGTCTGGCTCACTCGAGCTATCAAAATCTGCAGTGACTCTAAGCGTCCTGTAGATGACGCTCTGATCTTCACGACCTCCTCCTCAAACACCAGCACCCAGCTCTGTGGGTCACTAATGTACAGTGAGCACATACAGAGTCTGAATGAAACAAGTCCAAACCACATCCACTATTTAGAGCGAGCAGACTGTGCATCTCAGGCCTGTCGTCTCAGCCAGGACACACAAATCCAGCCTGCAAACCACAGCCAGATAGACACACCAAACACAGCTACCATCAATACACAGATGAGTTTACACAGGTGCACCGCCAGAAACACTGCTTTAACATGACTGAGGTCACTCTTATGAAAACGCACAAAAATCCTAAATAAGCAGGATTATTCCAGTTAACTAAAACATAAAATTAACTATATTCTAAATAAATATTCTAAATTTTATATATATCTACTAAATATATATATATATATAATAAAACAACTTTTATTTAGGCTACTTGCCAAGGAAACATTTGTTCTTCATTTTAACTACAGCTATTTAAAAAAAGTAGTGAAAACTATATAAACATTAAAAATAAAAATGACCAAAACGCTACAAGATTGCTAAACCTTTAACTGAGTACAGTAAGAAAATTAAATATAATTAAAAAAAAGAATAAAATAAAATGGATTTTTAAAATTAAACATTTATATTTAAACTGCTGGCCAAGGCAACACTTCTCATTTATTTAAACAAAGACAATATATATATATATATATATATATAAAACCTAATCATCACAACTACAATAGTCTATCAATGATACTAAAACAACAATAAAATACGCTACTTTATTTAACTTAAGCATAATTCCTTTTGGGTATTTGATGAATTCATGATTCAATTTCAAATAAGGCACTTTATGTGAGAGAGATATTGACAAACACACATTTGTGCAAGGTTTCTTCACCAGCGACAGTCATCTCATAACCTCTGCTTCTCACACACTGTGCATCCAGAGAGAAAAAGCTGCATGGCGAGGTTACGGACAGGACTTCTGACACCATGGAGACCAGATCTGAACAACACAACAAACTGTGCAGTCAGGCAGGAGTCATATCACGCACAACACACACACACACACACACCAGCTATGTGCTGATTCAGTCCCTGTGGGCCTTCGGCGATTGAAAAGATACACAAATATCCAAATTCTTCTTCACACTGCAAACTGCGAGTGTTTGCGTGATTCCAGATAAGGAAATCGTCAAGCACTAGAACGAGTATTTACCAACACATGATGAGAGTTGTCATGGCGAAGCTGGTAAACAAGGAAATGTCACCCTTGTGTTTACAGAGATGTCGCTATGGCAAAGTTTTGACCTTGTTCTGGAGGATTTCATCAAGCCTCGGTTATTCTTTGATCTTAATTTGCTCTGGTAAGGTCAGTCTCTCACCAATTTTCCGGGTTTCTGAGCAGAGCGGGTCTCACGGAGTGTGAAGACGTTGCCGCAGACGGAGATCTCTCTCCAGGAGCCAGGTTTGGACTCGCAGGTGAAGCCGCCGTGACGGGGTCGCATCACTAATATGCCGTTAGTGGTCAGGCCGTCCATCTGGCTGTCCTCGCACCACCATTTCGCCGCTTTCTCCTGAGAACAGACAAATAAACAGTCCATTTCTTTGTTGATTTACAGATTCATTCACTTACTTCACTCACCGATTCATTTAATCATTAACAGATTCATTCATACTTATATTTGTTTTCTCACTTCTTTCACAGATTCATTCAATGATTTTTCAGTGATTCCTTCATTCCCTCAATTCATTAATTTGCACACTTTATTCACTCACTTTATTTACTGATTATTTACTAAATAATGCCACTTGTTTGCTTACTATATTTACCGATTTATTCAGTTGAACACTTCATTCACTGATTCATTCGTTAACAGATTCATTCATACTTATATTTGTTTGCTCACTTCATTCATAGATTATTTTTTTAATGATTCATTCCTTTCCTAAATTAATTTGCACAGTTTATTCACAGATTCATACATTCGTTCACTTTGTTTACTGATTCATTTCTTCATTACCCGATTTTCATTTGTTTGCTCACTTTATGTACTGATTCATTTCTTCACTCAATTTATCCAGCAATTAATTTGTTCAACCAAGTAACGATTCACTCATTCCCTCAGTTCATTTCAATTGTTTGTTCACTTTATTCACTGATTCATTTATTCGCTTAACTGATTCATTTACTTGACTTTGTTCAGATTCATTCATTCACTCACTCACTTCATTCACTGATTCATTCATTTGCTCACTTGGTTCACTAATTCATTCATTCACTGATTCATTTGTTCATTAAACCATACATTCTTTCACTTATTCGCTCTCTTCAATCACTGATTCATTTGTACTCGTACTGTATTTACTCAATTACTCACAGATTAATCCGTTCAATCACTTTATTTACCACTTCCTGCATTCATTCATTCACATTTGCTCGCACACTTCATTCATTCACTCGATCACTCATTCATACGCCATTCAGACTACCACTTAAATGTTTGGGGTCAGTAAGATTTTTGTTTTTAAATAAATTAATACGTTTTTTAACAAAGAAGCATTAAATCAAAAGTGTCAGTAAACACATTTAATACTCTTAATACTTATAATGTTCTTTTCTTAAAAAATAAAAAAAACATCCTGGATTAAATTATCACCATTTTCTCAAAAATATGTTTTCAGAAATGTTTCTTGAGCAGATAATCATCATATTAGAATGATTTCTTAAGGATGTAGTTATATTAACTAGAATAGTCTTAACTGTATTTTTGATCACATTTAAGCACCCTTAGTGAGCAGAAGACACTTCTTTCAAAAACAATATCACATTTTACTGGCCACAAACCTTTGAACGGCAGTTCACTCGCGTCATGAATTAGATCATTCACTCACTCACTTGTTCATTTCCAGCCTCTCCAGGATAAGTGATAGTGGACAGATGAACAAATGAAAGCATCGTGGAATGGATGAATGGATGGATGAGTATGAAAGACTGTTATAGAGGAGAGAGTGTGTTTGACCCACCCCCAGGAAGATGCTTTTGGACGAATCGAAGCCGGCGGCGTAGATACGCGTGGTGTAGGGCGGCGCTCTCTGACACACGATCCGACACGCGAATCGCGATATAGTGCTCTGAGACGACAACGTGTCACTTTTGCCGCGACAACCAGGCACCGTGTCCATCACCAAGAAATCAATGGGGCTTTCAGTGGACCGGCCAATCTGCAAAAGAAAGACCATTGGATAAAGTTTGTGCAATGATAAAGGAAAAATCACTAACAGTATTAATTTATCTCCATTTTTGATTAACCAAGATCCTTTAATCTGTTGTTTTTAGTTGATTTTGTCAATTTTCTGGTCAAAATGATGTCTTATTTATTACAGAATTCAAATAATAAATGACGCTCTTTAATACTAGTTAATAAACCACAAAATAAACACGAATGATCATCAGAAGGTGCTGAGAGATTGAGATATATGATATCCATTGTAATCACTCAAGCAGTGTTTCAGTCTGTGGAAAGACATTACTAATACAGCTTTGTATTTACATTATTCACCTCCATTGAGCAAATGCACCCACTAAATCTGTACATGATTCAATCACACGGTTACCTAAAGAAACATAGTCATACCTGAAACATGTCGGCGGTGTTGTCGTGTGCGTACTCCACGACCACCGTCTGCGCTCTGGAAAGCGCATACGACACACTGTGCTGGTTTTTGTTGCTGATGGCCTGCAGAAACACCACATGCACACCAAAACCCTCGTCAAGAGCATGCCGGCTCACAACATTTACATCAGTCAGATCAACTTACAGCTCATTTATCATAGTCAGACATGCAGGAGTAACAGATGACAGTGAAATGTGAGGGTGAAGTCACTCTGGATGAACGTGTCGCATGCTACACATGCTTCAGATGCACATTCACCGGCAGCGAAGAATGAAAGAAAACCAGCTCACATTTAAACACTCGGCTTGTGCAGAAGCCCTTAAAAATTCAATGTGACACGTAAATGAGCAATAAAGGCTTTTAAAAGATGTGTAAAAATGATTCGGGAAAACACGCGTGTACCTTGGCTGTCTGTGGACTGCATGTGCTGTGGATGGTGCTGGGTTTGACTCCATTGGCTTTGGGTCGCTTAAACAGAGCAAAACGACTCCTTCTTCTCCCCCGGTCTCCGTTCGGTAGGGAGCCGTTGTAGCTGTGGAGACCAAATGTTAGTACACAATGCTTAATTAGTAATCTTTACTAAGCATAAGTGCAAATCTGATTGAGAAAGAGAAATCATTCTTACCCGAGGACGATGAGCTCTCCGTATTTGATGGGTTTGGTAGAGCTCAGCAGTTCCTGTTCAGGGGCCAACATCATTGAGGTCTATAGCTCAAACCCTTTCTCTAAAATATGCTATTTCTTCCCTTCTTGATCTTGCTTCCTTAGTGCTCCAGCATTACCGTCTCACCATAAGACATCTGCAAACGAAAAACACATCAAAAGCAGGTTACACTAATCTGTGGCGCTAAACGGATGACTAAGCGACAGATGCATCTGATCATGATTCAGGGTTTAGTTTGTTCTCCTCCTGACATATGCCTCTGAAGGCATCACAGCATCTAAAACCTTGGATGTTAGTCTTATTCTGTAGGGAGGCGCCACTGAGACAATAGTGCAAAAAAACCTGTGACAAACAGATAGGAATTATAAAACAATACCAAGAAGAGACACGTTCCTGAAGACACAAGTAAGTAATGATGTCTGCCAAATTAGATGAAGGAGATCTTCTCCAAATACCACTGAAATGGTTTCACTTCCTTTCAGTGTGGGTTGGCATCAGTTCTGTTTTGATCTGTCAGGGTCAAGCGGTCACGAAAAGTTGGCGCAGGCACGCGATGAAACCACAAACACAAAAATAGCAGGCGACAGACATCGCTGTTTCCGACACAAAAAACATCAACAACTCTCGCAAGCCAGAAATGACAGAACTTTAATCTCTAGTGTGACTGAACAGAGATAAACAAGTGCAAAACAAAAAACACATGAGGATGAGACAAAACAAATAAACATACAAACTAAAAAAACAACCATAAATAAATGTATAAAGCCACGCCCACATACAAACACAAGCACAATTCTGCAAATTAACACCAGTTCCAAGCAACAAACAAAACAACAACAAACAAAAATAAATGTGCAAAGACACACACAACAGCACAAGCAATAAACGAAACAAGAAACTTGCACAAATATGCAAACAATTACACAAATAAATGATTGTAAAGAAACTAAACAAAGAGAACAGCAGCACAAAAACAAGAAACATACAAGGAAATACAAAGCAGCAAACGTGCACATGCACAAATTCACTAAAAACAAAATAACACGCAGACAAACACAAACAAGTATAACAAACATAAATCAATACAACTCAACAAAGTGCAAAGCAACAAAAAAACATCAACAAATACTACAGTTCAAAAAATGAGGAAAGAAGATAAATACAAAAGCAAATCTACAAACAAATACAAGTGCAGAGCAACAGACAAACAAAAATAAGAGAGAAGCAAACAAAAACAGCACACCTCGAACAAACAAAACAAATAAAAACATAAAAAGGCAAACATACATATGGATAAATTAACCAACAAACACATACAGCAACACAACTCATCAAACTGCACAGCGACAAAAATCAAGAAACAAATAAATATAAAGCAGCAGCAAACAAACTAACCAGCATAAACACGACTACAACATAACAAACATAACTGCAAACCAACAAATTTAATAAGCACAAAAAACACAAGGGCAAGTAGAAATAATCTTACATAAATACTGTACAACAAACACAGGTGTTAATAATTCATCAGGCATCAAAACAAACAAACTAAAATACTGTATACTGAGCACCTCAGAACTGTAGTGCATCTGTGCATGATTTTTTATTAATTTTTTTGCAATTGCAATTGCATGCATGGATAACAACATCACACCTGTGTGTAAACGTACAAACCTTCAGCCGCTTGCTGTC
Organism: Enteromius thamalakanensis; assembly: GCA_032357475.1. NCBI lineage: Eukaryota > Metazoa > Chordata > Actinopteri > Cypriniformes > Cyprinidae > Enteromius > Enteromius thamalakanensis. The sequence continues at coordinate 23,834,769 of JAUCMT010000001.1, forward strand.
TTTCCTGTGGTTCTGTATGAATGACCCAGAGAGAGCTCTCTTAAACAGGACGGATATCTGATCCGGGCTTGAAGCACTTAATCATCTGCCTGACAGGACGACTCTGACATAGTGTGAATAAACTCCTCACCTCATTCCTGCCTGACACACACACACTAACCAAACCACACAAAGCCAGATATGCTTCTTAAGGACAGATACTGTCAGCCCTAAGGGCAGTGTGTGTGTGTGTGTGTGTGTGTCTCACACCGTGGCCTCGTCCCTGTATCCATGCCAGACATTTGCTCAGAATACAGAAGACATCTGCACTCTTGCCAGCCGGCTACAACACAGCGCAGCGTCTCCACGGCGACCCAGTATACACTGGGTGATGCAGGGCACACACCTCTCTGACTTTATGCTCTTTGAAGTATGCAAGAGAACGTTTGCTAATAATGAGCTGTGATTTATGAGGATTGAAACACACATATACATACAAGTGTGCTTGCTTAGCTCAGATTTCTGGTGCGGTGAGACGTAATGGTTAAAGATAGACATAGTTGCTGGGGGTTTCAGGGTGGTTGCTAAGGTGTTGCTAGGGTAAAAAATCACTAGTCTAATTTCTTGTAAAAGTTACTGCAACTAATGATAAAGTGACATTTATATGGGGTTTAATTGAAAAGCAACTAAATGTGTACATACATTTAAGAAACAAAAGTTAATTGAGAATGATAATAATAAAACTTTGACATTTACTGCTAAAACTTTGTTGCAACCGTGTATGAATGAAAATGTTGTATTAACTTATATTTATCAGAACTTATATATATATATATATAGTTAGATAGATAGATAATTATACACACGTATACAATGCAACATATGCATACAGGATGTATATATCACAGTATAGGCTAATATATGTGGCTAGGACATTATGGCCCGGTTTTACAAACGGGGCTTAGCTTAAGCCAGCAGTAGGCATTGGTTAGATTAAGATATTTAAGCAACTTTTACAAAAATGCCTTATAAGAAAATATTACAGGTGTGCATCTTGTTTGTGAAACTGGGGGTATATGTATAAACTAAAAATTAATCCAAAAATCAATTTTTATAATTGCACATTTATCTAGCCGAAACCTAAAAATATAAATATATAATAATTTGAAACGTTAATTAAAATGCTGCAAAAGCAAAACTAACTATATTAACCATTCAGTGTTTTCTGTAAAAAAAAAAAGAGTTTGAGATCAAGAACTCCCTAAATGTAACTAAAATGTCGATGTCAACAATAAAATGTCAAAAAATTAGTTCTTCTTTCGTCAAAGTAGATCGCATTAGCCGTTAGCCACAACTGTTGCGCTATTGTAGAAGCCTGATTGATTCATGAATATTAATCACGTTGTCTCCGTTCAGTTAAAATGATAGGCTGAAATAAAAACGTGACCGTGAATGAGAACACTATCCAATGGGATTACCGCTTGAGAATTGGTCCCGCCCACTTTCGAATCAAACGGCTAGGCTTTAACTTGCTGCTTTTCTATTTTTAAGTCCTAGTTTACATGTACATACCCCGCTATTTCGCTAGCAATATGCACAGTTAAGGAAAATAAAGTTATTAAATTCAACTATTTTACCTCAGGGCACTTTTTGAATCGCAATAGATACATTAAATAAGGGAATGAAGAAATATTTAAATTGAGAGGGAAAAAAACATAGGCTAGCCTATCTATGGACAAAACCCTGAAGTATGAGCAAAATGACTCTTGCCTTAGCAAACAGACTTCTAATAGCAGCTGAAGCTGTGATGGTGGGATCTGACATAGCTGGCCGTGTGAGGGAAGGTGGGTCGACACTGAGCTTCATTCACTCCACGTCTGACTCTGAAAGCCCCTCACTGGGCTCTGCATAGTCCCACCCGACCAACTCACGAGTCAAAGAGTGACTTCACTTTCCAACAACAAAGGATCTTTCATGACACACGCTATCCGCACACGACCTCCTCCACGCTGATGCTGGGATTGAGAGCACGCTCGACTCAAGACAGAGCTGCAGTTCACTTCATCCATTGTATGTGTGAGAGAGTCGGTTAGACTAGACAGTTTGTTTGTTTAACCACGGCGTTGTAGCAGTGCAACATAGAGAATCTTTGTTTTGATTAAGCTGCAAAGGCTTATCAGCTCACATTTATATAGAAATGTAAATGCAAAGTTAGTGTTCTTGTTGCGTTTCTGATTCTGATTCTTTAAGGATCTAATGCAAATATAACACCAAAAAATCTAAAAATTCCAGCATGATTCCGTGTAAATATATATATATTTTTATTTAATCATATGATAAACAAATGTGGAACATCAGTCATGTTTTGCATGAAATAAAACTTTTCAGGATAGACAGAATATCCACAGAAGATTTTAACAGAAGAAGCAACCACAGATGTTTGTACATTTACCCTTCCACTTTTTACATAACCATTGGTGACCCAATGCATGCTGGTCCAGAGCAGCTTTGACTATGAACAGTTGCACTGAATTAAATATACAAGGCAGTGTGATAATTATGGAATAATCAGCGGTAAATATATCCTAAAATTTACAAAAGAGAGACGAATGGATCCGGAGATCAGCTGAAGACAGAGATGAGTGTGAGATAGAAAAGAAAGATATATCAGTGGAGATTACTATTCACTAATCCTCAGCTTTTGACTCCGTTTTCAATTTCATGACACACTTTTTGCAGAACACAACACACAACTCTCTGTAGCACACTAAATCTAATTAGGAATTAATATTATGTGCTTGCAAATGTTTGTTTTTGAGATGTGTTTGGGATATTTAGCATGCAGTGCTTTATTTTGAAAGAGATGAGACCGTTTGCATTTTGAGTGTGCAACCGTTGGGTTTGTGTGTAAAGTTCAGGACGCAAAGTTTTGTAAAATCAAAATGTTTGTTATGCATTTCAACATGTGTGAGGTTTGCATTAAATAACAGAACGATGTAGTCCCACTGACTAACAAAATCATTCAGATTGGGTTTTTTTCTGTCAACAAAGCATGGAACTCATAAATATAAACACTGAATGCATACGTGCAAGCTGTTTTCATTATTCAACCAAGAAAGTGAAATGAAAGGAAAGGGCAGTTACAAAAGCTTTTTTAAAAAAATTTAAAAAAGGTTGCATAACCTCATAGCATTTTTGTTTAAATTTTGTTTGTGTTTTTCAATAATTTTAGGGGAACAAATGGGGAAGCATTTTCTAAATGAATCTAAATTTATTTTTAAATTAAATTAAACAATGTTAACTATTCAATTTAAAAACATTTTTTCTTTATATAGTTCATTTACTACAGCATTTCTCTGCCTATTAGACTACTTTTCTCCATCAAAAGATTATTTTTTGATTTCTTTGGCTAGTGCCAAGATGTCATAGTTTTTCATTTTCTCATTGCAGATGTTTTTTTTTAACTGACTTAACCTCAGAAATGACAGATTACACTCTTAAAAAATAAAGGTTTTTTTACAGCGATGCCAAAAAGAACCAGTTTTGGTTTCCCTAATAAAATACCTTTCATTGAACAGTTCTTAAAAGAACCATTTTTTCTTCCACCGTAAAGAACCTCTCGTGGAATTAAGAGGTTCTATGGATGTAAAGGTTATTTGTGGAACCAATTATGTCAATAAAGAACCTTTATACATCGCGCGCGACCGACACGACTCGACAGTGCGCGTATTCAAATTATAATGTATTGTACAAATATTCATTGCTGAGAACACCCTAAGCAGGTATTAGCGCTGACAATCACAGACTATCATTACAAACATTCTGACAGCTGTCAGTCAATCAACGCAGCTTATTAATCAGTGAAGGTTTAACGACAACCATATTTCTTTTGTTTTGGTTAATTATCCTAATTTAAGTTCAATGCATTTTGGAAAATTCAAGCCATTAAAAAAGCAATTTAGAAACAAAATTAAATGTGCCCGGGCTGCCTTGCAGTGCTTTCATTTCCATTCACTAAAGGTAACAGCTTACCTCTAATAAGACTTTTTAGTGTGCCCTCTCAGATACGCGCCAAACTAAAGAAACTCCAGGTGGACTGACTCAGGAGTTGTCGGAAATAAGAGAACAGTCGTTCTGTGTGTCGGATAAAATGCCAAAAATAATCATGTGAGGAGTGAGGCAGGATGTCCCCAGCAGTCTCCGTGCACTGACAGCACTCCAGAATAACTCCGCGTCTGTCTACAGAGCGTGAGCGCTGACGTCACAGAGCGCACCGCGGGGGGATTATGGGTAATGTAGTCCGGCCATTAGTCCAACTATCACCCTCTTTACTGTTAGGTTCGTAGCAGTTACAAACTCGAAAAACGTGTTAGTGGCCTACATGAATAATAAAAATAATAATAATAGCATTGTATAAATAACATTGGAACAGGTTAACAATTTAACCTTAAACGTTTAAATGAACAGTTCATAATAGAATACAGCGCAAAATAACAAAGCTATAATGTACTAGAATGTGAATGTACTGGAATAGAACAGAACAGAACAGAACAAAACAGAACAGAATAGAATAGAATAGAATAGAATAGAATAGAATAGAATAGAATAGAATAGAATAGAA
>JAUCMT010000001.1:23841278-23854792 GCA_032357475.1 Enteromius thamalakanensis
AATTTATTCCTGTGATACAAAGCATCATTACTCCAGTCTTCAGTGTCACATGATCCTTTCAGAAATCATTCTAATATTCTGATTTATTACTATAATTATCAATGTTGAAAACAGTTTTGCATAATTAGCATAATAATAACTCAGCTTCCAGCCAAATCAAGTAGTAATAAACATTAACTATATGGCAATTGCAACAAGTCACTCCCCTACACATCTGTCTCCATGACGGTAACTTTACACTTTTATATAAAAGTATAACCCCCCCAATCTAATTTGAACATAAACACACATAACATCACCAATACAAAAACGCAACTGTCTTGCTTATATGATGGAAAATAAGTACACTCTAAAGAAATACCCATGATGCACCGGGTGCAGACGTCTGTACTGGCTCGTAACTAGCACGCTCTGCACTCACGAGTCAGCATTGGTTAATGGCAGTCATTTGACTGATGTGAGCCAGATCCGTTTATTTAGAAAAATTTAGATTAATGGTTACATTTTATTGTTGTGGGGCAGAGACAGGGCTCCATACACACATACACATAAAAAAATAAAAATAAAAATAAAAACAAGAAAAGGGCACTTGAGGCTTCCAGGAGAAAAGGGGCGGCACCCTCCGCCCTCCCTGCACGTGCCTGATTTTAATGATCAAAGAATCCTAAATAAAACTATGAAGCAGCTCAACTGTTTCCAACACTGATAATAAAACATCAGCGTATTAGAATGATTTCTGAAAGGATCACATGACACTGAAGACTGGAGTAATGATGCTTTGTATCACAGGAATATATTACATTTTTTTAATTTATTCACACATAAAACACTTATTTTTTTTATCTAATAAATGCAGCCTTGATGAGCATAAGAAATATCTTTAAAAAACATTAAATATACTGACCCCAAATTTTTGAACGGTAGTCTATATAATTTCAATTATTCAAAATTGGACGTTCAGAACAACAGAAAATTACGTTTTTATGACAAAAGAGTAAAACATATTTACATATCAACAACATAAGTCCAAAAAAACACGTCCAAAAAACTGTTGTAACATGCTTCGTTTAGTTAAGTTAATAACTAATAAGTTAATGCTTTTTCATTGACTGCATCAGTATTCTCAAATTAAGTCATTTTAGCAGTCTTTGAATGTTGATCGAATATTTTATTTGAATTTATATTATAAAAAGTCACGTGCGTCAAACAGTATAATAACTTAAAAAAATACAGTCCAAAAAGCATTTTTTCTATTTGGTCCCAGGGGGATAAACACAGACTAAGGTCATTAGAGCTGATTAAGTTTTAGGACAAGCGCTCGGATTAACGTCCTGCCCACGTCACAATGCAAACCTTGCTGGGCGCGCGCTGATTGGACAGACGCTCCTCCGCCGGCTGCCGGAGACACGGGCGAACCGAGCGGATCAGTGTCCTCGATCCCGAACCGAGCCCGAGCTCGTGGTGGATCTGCTTGGAAGATGGCGGAGCTGAGCGCAGTCCGACACGAACTTGTGAGTATTTTCCTAATAAAGAGCGCCGCGGGTTTTCTGGGGACTGGCAGCCGGAAACACGGAAACAAGTTTTTCAGCAGTGAACCAGACTAGAAAACTCGCATGCATTGATGTTTTAGAGGAATAGTACAGCTAATAATAATACGCACCGTTTACTTAGCCTAGTTTCCTTCCAAACATATTGAGCAGAATGTCAACACTTCTTTTACAGTGTAAGTGAATGGGGACTGGAGCTGTCAAAATCCAAGCAAGTTATTTTATTGTCTTATATTCGTTTTGTGTGAAGAACAAGTTTGGCTCATAAACAGTTTAGTCAAATGTCATTGGTTCTAGGATGTTTTTATATTTACCTGGCAACTTTTAATATATACAGAAGCACAGATGCACAGATTTTCAATAAACTTAGATTCAGAATACTTGGAATATGTTTATTATGGGGTAATATGATATTTTTATGGTGTTTGACAGCTCCAGTCGCCATTCACTTTAATTGTGTATCCTTCCAAACCTGTGTAAATGTAGTTGTAGACATATTTAGCTGAACAGTGAATGGTGTCTGTTGCATGAACATACATTTGGTTTCATTTTGTTGTTTAAAAATATCTGGATATCTATATTTTAGCCCTCTGAAAGCTTGACTTCTCCAGTCCCTATTCACTTTCATTGTGTGCGAAAGATAGCAGCTTGGATATTGTGCGTTCGTACGTGCCCTGAGCCATCACCACTTAGTGAAGCAGTGTTTCCACCTGTTCAGTGCTGTGTATTTGCATGGTTTTTGCACAAGCGGATGACTCTTAACTTCCTGGTTGTGCTTTATCCACCACAGAGAAACAGAAATCTGAGCAGTTCTTTCGGGGAGCCTCAGTGCATGTCGCCTCAAAAAGACGAGCAACAGAAACTGGTAATGAGCAGACCGGTGTGGTTGTGTTTGTATGTGTTGTGTTGTCTCACGTCGCTGTGCTGTGTTTGACAGGCCGTGCCGTTCTGCGGCGGCATCAGGGGCGGACTGAGACCGGGGAAGAAAATCACGATCATGGGCGTTGTGAATGCAGATCCGGATAGGTAGCTTATATCAACACACACACACTCACTCTCACGCTCACACCTGTAAATGCTCACACACACACACACACACACACACACACGTGTGGGACACACCCAGAGAGACACAGCTGTCATGTGCCTCATCTTATCTGGATAAGTTAAGTTTCTGGCTAGTTAACTAAGAATGAGGTTACACAGAAAAACCGTCTAGACGAGGACCTTCTGCATTCTGTTGTTTCAGTTCATTCAGTTACTAATTTTAAGTCCCTGTTGACGGTTCCTGCTCTCTCTGGGCAGTTTTGCTGATGTTTCCCTCTGTTTCTCCGGGCAGTTTTGACATCAGTCTGACATGCGGCTGCGGTGACGTCGCTCTGGATATGTGCGTGCGTTTCGAAGACCGGGAGATTTTACGAAACGCCTGTGTTTCTGATAGCTGGGGCGAGGAGGAGAGGTCAATACCCTACTTCCCCTTCATCGCAGAACAGCCTTTCAGGGTCAGTGTCATCATCTGAATTCAACACAGTGACCTCATGTTTTGTGGAGGAATAAATATTTGATCTCAGATAGTAGGGGTTAATTGAAGCTGGTTTAGCGTCATGCTGACCGTACAGCTCTGTGCAACACCAGGGTCAATTCCCAGTAAATGCACGAACTGATCAAAGGTATAGTTTTAATGCAAAGTTAATTGCTTTGGATAAAAGCGTACGCCTATTGCATAAATGTAAATATATAGAGTGACAGATGAATGATAGTCTAAATAACTGTTTATTGCATTAACATGAACATGAGCCTGCAGGCTGGTGTTTGCTAAGTCTCCTGTCATAATGGTGTCAGTTTCCTCTCTGTGCTGTTTGTTCAGGTTGAGATTCATTGTGAGCACCCGCGCTTCCGCGTGTTCGTGGACGGCCACCAGCTCTTCGACTTCTACCACCGCGTGACGCCGATGACGGCCATTGACACCATACAGATCAGCGGCAGTCTGACCATCACCAAGCTCAACTGACGCCCCCCAGCCAGCCGTTCTGAGCATTACAGACTGCCTATGAACCCGAAGGAGAATCCAGAATCCTCTAGAAGTGATGAGGAGGCATTTATTTTTATGAGCATCACAATTCCCAGTAGCGTTTTAGCAGGAGTCAACATAAATGCCGTCCACGTACAATTTAGTTTATTTTTCTGACTGCAGCGGAATATTTAAATAGAAAAAAGGTGGGATGTGATTTCGATATATTTTTATAGTCCAACCCTTGAGTTTGCCTCGTTCTGGTCCTTTATTATTATTGCATAAAATAAGCTCAGTGTTTTTACACTTTCTCACAATCAGTTCCAAGAGATCATGTGACTTCAGCATCACTATTATTTACAAAAAAATAAATTTTCCCTGGAAGTCTGAGTTAGAATAGTTCGCAAGAGCAGGATTAATAGCACAATGAGGCTGTGAAAGCAACTAGTAAGCATTTGCAAAACAAGGTGACATTATTGTGAGCTTCTTAATTAACTAAAAACCCATTCAGAAAGCCAGCTGACCTTGGACTTCAGTGCTACCGTGCACACAGTGCACTCTTAAGTGACATCAGTAAAGGGATTTGAGAGGAAGAACAAGTGATGAAGACAAAATACTAAACATACCAATAAGACCAAGAGCATGCAAAAGGTGTCGGATTTCATTTTGACTTTATGGCATTAAAGTGGAGAAATGTACGATAAATGAAGAACAGCAGCTTCATTGAATAGTGCTAAATGAGCGCGCTGCCTGTATTTAACAGTGTAACTCTCCAGCTAATGTACTCAGGTGGAAACCCCAAAGAGGTCTGTTTACTTCCTAAATACGTGTATATAACTTAAACAGAGTGATTTTTACAGCAATAGTGATCTTTCCATTGTAATTCCACTGACATGCACTTATACTTCAGAGCCATGTTTAGCCGTGCCACCGAGACGGCCTGATGATGTGAACTTCATTTAGGTGTTTTTGTTACTTTGCCAGCATAAAATCAGGGAGAAAAGCCTTGCATTCCAGTGCTTTCTGTGTATTTATTGTCTCTGAGCACACGGTGTGTCACGTCAAGCTCTAGATTGTACACACATTGTTCCTACTAAATAAAGGCTTCTAATTAATCAAATTGTGTTGTCATTTGCATGAACCGGGTGCTTGTAGAAAAGGTAGTTCTCTTGAGGTGCAGGGACTGTTTGGTGAAAACTTCAAAAGTGCAAATGAGCTCCTGCTACGTCAAACGTTCTCATCCGTTCCGGGGAGTTTTATTTTAGTGTTCACGGAAGAGTTTTCCTGCATGTTGTGCTGATAAACTCCAGCCTTCAGCTTTCCTGTTGGCTTTCTTATCTCTGTTCTGCTTCCTGATGATTATGTCTATTATAGTACAGCTGTTTATTAGTTGTACTACAGTATTTTACAGTGACTGTATTATAATGCTGGGGTACTTGCTTGATTTGGGTCTGTAAGCTAAAGCATAGAAAAAGTTGCTTTAAAAATAATAAATAAATATATATATATAGATGGATCTGCTAAACAAAACATGGATAATAGATAAGATAAAATTAAAGTTAAAATTAAAAAATGCATTAAAACAGATTAAAATAGTGAAATAAAAGTAATATAATTACATTAAAATAAATATTAAAATAAGGAAATAACAATACATAAACAGTAAAGTAGACTATGCTGAGTAGGACAAAAAAACCTTAATGTAACTTAACAGAGACTTGATATTTTCCCATATTTGACACATATTTATAATGTTATCTTTGTATAAATTGGGTCTTTGGGCTAGGATATGTAAAAAAATAAATAAAAATACATAAATACAAAACAATAAATAATAAAATAAAAGCATGATATGAATAAATAAATGTAATATGAATTAAGCTTTTCATTGATGTAGGGTTTGTTTATAATATTTGGCCCGATATACAGCTGTTTAAAAACTGGAATCTGAGGGTGCAAAAAAATCTTAAAATTGAGAAACTAGTTTTAATACAGTTACAGTAGGACATTTACAAAATATCTCCATGGAACATGATCTTTACTTCATATCCTTATTATTTTTGGGATTAAATAAAAACGGATCATTTTTGATTATTTGATCCATAAAGTGCATTGCTGGCTATTGCTGCAAATACACCCGTGCTACATTTGACTAGTTTTGTGCTTCAGGGTCTCAGCTGAGGGTCCATGAGAGCTGGGTTTAGGGGATTCCTCCCAAACCAGCCTCACCCAATCAACACGAGAGTCCAGCAGCGCCACACCAGCGCAGGGTGCATGCTGGGTAATACTCGGAAAAAGAGCAGGATCCACAGCTCACACTCTCACACACACTCTCTCACACACACAGACAGACAGAGAGAGGGATCTGAGCGGATCTCCCGTGACGCCGGTGCGCGGGATGCGCTCGTGAGGATGATGGGACACTTCACCCCGGTCTCGTGAGGTAAGAAGATGACTGACAGCTGCGCGACAGCTAGCCGTTAGCACCGAGGCTAGTGCTAGCCTGCTAGCATCCCCCGTGTTTACCAATGGGTTCTGCTGCTACACTGAGCTGTTATGCTAACAGACTGAGTTTGCTATTCGAAATCACTTGTGGAGCAATAACACGACTCTTACGGCGACTTAATGTCATTATTTAGACAGAAGCAGCTCATCCCGACCGATTTAAACACCGTGTCTGAAGCTGTCAGGTGTAACTGCACTGCTGGGATCAGGCTAACGGCTAACTGCTAGCCGTAATGTAAACATCTCCAAAACCGATTTGATTCTGTCCAAAAGCATAAATGTCAGTAATTCAGTTGAATCCAGATTTAATCTCGAATAAGCCTAGTTTATGCTAAACTAATATCCTTCGCAGGTTTATAAAGTTATGAAGAGTAGTTTGATCAGTTTGTGTGCTGAAGGCCTGGTGTTTCTTAACAGCTGTGATGAATTGGTTTAATAACAGATCTAATAACCTTACTCCTAAAGTCATTCAGTTTAGGAATTATACCAGTCATATTCGTTGTATTACTACATTTCTATCTTGATGTATGTCATATAAATATTATAGATGTTTATATATATATTGTGTATTCATATAAGAAAACAAGAGCATCATATCAATCTGATATAATGCACAATAAAACAATAGAAACTAAAATAATTAAGTTGGAGATTTGTAAGTGCTTTCTGATAATAACATTTTGTACTTGTGCTAGATTGTAGAAATCTACAGTTAAAATGTTGTTAACCTAAATTGTTTAATCTTCCTGTTTTTAAAATGATCAGTTTCATAATAGTCATACAATGAATACACAGTTATGATTATTTAATGTCAGTTATTTACAAAAGGTTTTCGCTGAGTATTACTCTCAATCTATGAAGCTGTTTATTGCATGATATTTCTTTAATTGCAATAATATAAATCAGAGGAGTACATCTTATTGTTGATGGTTTCTGATAGCAACATTGTTTTGTGTGTGTGCTGTCCATAAGATTGAAGACTGAAGTGGTATGAATGTAAACTGAGGTTTGGCACAGATCGTGCTGTTTTCACAAGTGTCACTCTGTCATTGTTTGACCCAACTTTGAGCAAACAGCACCGACCAAGCTCCCAGAGCGATATAATAGACCTTTTAAAAGCCATGTTTTATTTGGTTTGTGCTTCTGTTCTCCTTTGTAAATAATTGCATTGAATGACTGAGTTCTTGTGGTTTATTCCCGCCTCCCGGCTCCACTTAAGTCACCACTTCTGCCATTAGCACTTAATTAGCATCCGATCCGTCGTTGATTTCATTTAAGTTAGACAACAAGAACCTGTTCCTGTAAATAGGCCCTCGAGCACTATCGTAATGAGCGCTGCCAACAGATGGCGATCGTTCAGCGGGGTTAATCAGCGGTTTGTATAAAGAATATAAGCATTCGTCTTATTCCTGTCAAGATTAAGAAGATTTATTGTTGTTGTGAAAAACTGTGTGATTTTCTTGCTAGTGTAATATTTAGAGCTTAAAGCATGAACACGCATGTACATTTATTGAGTTGGCGAACACTAGTAATTAGATGTAGCACGATCCTGACGTACAAAAACGAGGCTTGAGTTCATTAAAGAGGAAGCATTCATGAGTAATAATACAGCATCTCCCTGCTGTTCTCACTGTTGCGAATAAAACATGCAGCGTTGCAGAAGAGCTGATTTCCTGTTGCTGTGTCAGAAATCATTTCCAAACAACTTTTTGCGTTTCACATTACATCTAATTACTAATCCTGATTCCTGGGGCGTCCTGACACTTTATATTAGTAGCTGTCCAACATCTCATCATGCTATGTCCGATGTAGTTCTGCAGGGGCAAGAACCCTTTTCTTTTTTTTCTAATAATAATTTTACTTTACAGTTCAGTTCAATTTGATAATTGTGATTCTTTTGGCAGAAAAAAGCCTGTCTCAAAAACCTAGTTAAAAAACCAGTGTAATTGGAAAATATTGATAGGTATATTGGTATATATATAGGAATATTGATCCATGTGTACCTGTTTTGTTATATTCCTGAATGCTAATCTGTACATTGCATTGCTTTGCTGCAGGTGTGAGCTCTCGGCTGTGTTTCTGCTCAAGGCCCCATGGAGCCTGACGTGATACGCATGTACTCCTCCTCTCCACCCCCGATGGAGGACGGCATCGAGGACGAGGACGATGAATTCAGCGACTTCACCGGCGTCCCAAACAGCACCAGCTTCTCGGAGTTTGACACGCCCAGCTCATTCAACCAATCGCAGGCTTTGAACGCCACTTCGCCGCCGGAGCTGCTGAGCAACGGGAGGATCGTGGGACTGTCCTCTCAACCCGCGGGGCCTGCAAAAGCTAACAGCGTGTCACCTGGGTCTGTCCAGACCGCTACGCCCAACGGCAGAGCGCTTGGCGTAGAGGAACTCAAAAAGTTCAACGAGCATCCATCTCACATCCCATCCCTGGAGTTCGCAGCAGGGTCTCGGACTGACAGCGGCACCATTGACTGCAACGGCACAGCCGAAGTGCTCACAAACGGGTTTGCGACATTAGACCAAGGTGGAAGCCCACCTACGCCACACAAAACCAACAAACTCGATGTCAGTCCGGATGATTTTGCAGACTTCTCTGCCTTTTCTAATGCTGAACACACCCAGCCTTCAGAGGCAGACTGGGAACATACAAATCAAGGGTGCGTAGTGCCACAAAACGATGCTAGCAACAGTGTTGAGGAGCGAGGAGCTAGTTTAGAAGATGATAGCAGGGGCTCGAGAAACACAGGGTTCGGATTTGTTTCGGAAAACTCTGAAAGTCTCCGCAACGGTGACTGGGGTTTCCATGAAGGGTCGGGTTTAGATCGAAGGGAGCTGGTAGCTGATACTACTGAAGTCGTTAGCGAAGTGCAACCGCTTGCTTTTAATGGTGTTGCTTTTAGCGAAACCGACGAGAACAGGGTGTCTCCCGACTCTACTGGGGATAAGTCTAGTGGCGAACAATCAGATGAGAAGGGCTCAGAGAACGAGACTTTAGAGACAGAGACGGAAACGGAGACGTCCTTTGGTCGGCCGTTATCGACGGATGCTCTTGAAGAATTCGGCGACTTTAGCACGACGGGATCCGTGCCCTCGCCTCCGCTTCAGGAGGAGACCGCCACTCCGGCCGACCACAGCCAGCTGGCCGAGGATGACGACGAGGATTTTGGAGATTTCGGTGACTTTGGAGATGCCAGCTCATTCAGCGCAACTGGATTTGCAGATTTTGACCAGCAGGGGGCCTCTCAGCCTGAGCCGGACCCGAGGCCCCCGGTGGACGTCGAAGAGGATGACTTTGGCGATTTTGACGCATCGAAAGAACCTAGTAAAACAGACTTGGCGGGTGAGGAGGCGTCGTCATTTGCGGATTTTCCTGGAAGTGACAGTTTTGCGGATTTTAGCTCTGCACAGGTCGGTGATAACGAAGGATGGCAGGCTTTCTCTGAGCCGGGTCAGAGCCAGAATGGAGGGGAATCATGGGCAGCGTTCGGTGAGGAGCAGAATGCAGTGACTACAGAAAAAAACACAGATGATTGGCAGGAAAGCCAGCCGGTTACAGTGCCCCCTGCTGCTGTGGAGGAGCACAAAAGTTGTACAATGGTAGGTCTGATTCCTTAAAAATACTATTTCGATGGTTTATATTTAATTGGCTTTTACTTTGCCCCTTTTTGTTATTTTTGTAAAACTGGCACAGGAATTAAATCAGATTGAGGAATGTGCCTGGATGGTTTACTCTGTTTGTACAGTTAATAAAGCACAAACAGAGCCTTTATAACGTCTAATTTCTAATTTGTTCCTGTGATCATTTTCAGAATCATTACAGCACTCTTCAGCATCACATGATCCTTCAGAAATCACTCTAATATGCTGATTTGCTGCTCAAGAAACATTTCTGATTATTATCAGTGTTGAAAACTGTTGCTCCGTATTTTTGTGGAAACCGTGATACATTTTTACAGGATTCTTCATTTAGCTTGTGTAGCATAAAATATTTTGTTGCTCTTTCTGTTCCACTCACTTATTACTGAGCAACACAACTCTCTTCTGTGTTTTACTAAGTCTGCACTAGTCAGCCGTTTGGAGAAGATTTTCCAGGCCAGTTTCGAGCTGGTTGTAGCCCCTCAGGTAGAGGAAGAGGTAACCACGCTCAACAGCTTCCTCAGACCTCCTGACATATCACAACAGGAAGACGTCGACAGAGGGCCGACCAATGGGTGAGGAGTTTATTTGCTTTGTGCTCGATTGGGTACCTCAGTTAAGTCATTTGTTTTCCTGTGGTCAATTAAATGCTCTCTGTCTCCTCCTGCTGGTTTCGTAGGGCACTGCGGGACGTTTGGGAGCAGCTGCAGGATGTTAATAATGCCTACGGTCTCCGGTACCAATGGGGCGGCTCTCATACCAATAAAGTGCTGCTCTGCTCGCTCGGTATCGACACCAGAAACATAGTGAGTTTGGTTTCAGGAAAACTTGGTGAAATTGTAACTGATTTCTCTTTAACTTTCCCTCGCCTCTTTCTCCTCAGCTGTTCACGGGCCATAAAAAGCAGCCTGTAATTGTGCCAATGTATGCTGCCAGTCTGGTGAGTAGAGCCCAGCTGCGTGTGAGCGAGAGAGTGATGGACGCTGGTTTATTTTAGATGCCCTCTGTGTGTAATCTATCATCTCTGATGACTGTCGGTCTGCAGGGGATGCTGGAACCCACGAAAGAGCCGGTGAAGCCCGTCTCTGCCGCTGAAATGATCGCCTCAATAGCACAATCTTCTTCAGTCGCCTCGGAGCTAAACACCTGTCCACCTGACACCGCCCAGGTGAGTGTAACCTTCACCTGGGAAAATAGTGCATATATTACACACCTCTCTATATTAAGTTAGATATGTAAGAATGCATACTGTGTACTCAGTGCATAGTAAATCTCAACTGCTGGATTGCTTGAATCATTGCAAAAATATACCAAATGATTTTATAAATGTAAACTACAACTCAAATATTATGCATCTTTATGTAATCTATGCAAATTAAACTTCAATTTTTATATATATATATATATATATACACTGAGTGAAAATCACTAATTAAATAAACCTTTTCCTGCAATCAAAATGATCATGCATCGACTTAAATTAAGATATTTATTTATTTTCTTTTTGCATTACTTTGTAAAATGTGATATCTAGTCTCTTTTTTTCTGTCGTCAGGAGTCTCTTCCTCCCGTTCAGTTTGACTGGAGCAGCAGTGGCCTTACAAACCCTCTGGACGGTAAGACCGATCAGTCGTTTCTTGAGGAGGAACATCGCAGAGAAACAAGCTTTTCTCATTCTCAAATACATGGACCTGTGTTTTGTCTTGCGAAAACTAAACGCTTGTACACTAACCATCTCCACGTTGATGTTGGATGTACTCTTCATGCTTCTTGCTAACAGAAACTAGCACTAATCCAGTCGTCTAGTCTTCATCACTAATCCAGATCTAAGCACATGTCAACTTCTGCTTTCCTGTGTTCTCTTCCTCTCTGTCCATAACCTCGCTCTCCTCTTTCACATCCCTCGTTGTGAAGCGAGTGGAGGCTCCTCTCTGCTCAACCTCGATTTTTTCGGCCCTGTGGACGAGTCGCCCTCCTGCACGGCCACCTCCATACCAGGTTTGCTCAAACATTTCCAGTTTGACACCAAAGCTCGATTCTCAATTGTTCTCGATTTCTGCTCTGTTTGCTACTGTAACTTTAAGCGTCCATTCAAGCGATCGTTGTTGAAAGCGTGCGTGTGCTGGAGCATCACAAGTGCTGATATGTGTGTGCAGGTGTGGACCCGGAGCTGTACGAGCTGACCCAGGCGAAGCTGGACGTCAGCGGGGGCAGCAGCAGAGTCGTGGATGCGTTCGCTCGCCTCATGTCGACCGTCGAGAAGACCAGCACCTCCACCAGGTCAGTGAGCTTCTCACGGTCACAGTACAGCTGCTGGGCCACCAGGAGGAGCCACACGACACTTCCTGATGAGTTCAGAACAGCAGGGTTTCTGTAGGCATGGACTCATTATTTGATCCCAATCGAATCATGAGTTACCAAATTTTTTTACACTGAATTGAATAAAAATGCTAAATAACCATTTTTATTGGTATAACTGGATGTAGGTCATGTAATGCCTTTGAAACTTACTACTGTTTAAAACCTTTGTCAGTAAATACGGTTTATTTCTATCATGCTGCTCATATAGTTTTTTTTTAAGTGTGGTACTAAGTTTAATAGTTAATTTAATGATTGGCTTTCAGTTATTACTTAATAAAAATATGGTTATTTTACAGTTTTGTTCCAACTTTTCTGATTTAACTATATGTCAGGAAAGTGATGTTATGAATTGAGGTAGCTACTGATTTAGGATGTTTTGTTACTAAAGTTATGGACATTCTTATGTAGAAAAGCTATTCTGAAGTTGTCCTATGTTTTTTGATCAGTCTCATGTGATTGTTCGCTTTTGATATGTCTGATCTTTTCCTGTGTCTCAGATCTCGCTCTTTTAAATCTGTCTGATCTCTCTGTCTTTGATCAGATAACTTGCTCTGCTCTGTCTCTGTTTCTCTGATCTGAGCAGTCTGATCTTGGTCTTATCTATCACATGTCACTGATCTGTCTGATCTGTCCAGTATCGATTCTGACCAGTCTGATCAATTTTTTTCTCTATTTCTGATGTGTATGTCTGATCTCTATTTTCTGATTTTCTCTTCTGTCTGATCTCTTTCTTTGATCTTTCCAAAAACTTACCTGACCTTTCTGTGATGCATCTAATCTTTCTGATCTCTCTGTCTGATCTGTGTTAATTATTGTTCAGAATTTTTTGTTTATTCTGTTTGATATCTTGTTCTGGTACATCTATTCTACCTGATCTATATCTGATCTCGTATTCTGGTACATCTTTTCTGTCCAATCTCTTATTCTGGTCCATCGATTCTGTCTGATCTGCGTCTGATCTCTTATTCTGGTCCATCTATTCTGTCTGATCTCTTATTCTGGTCCATCTTTTCTGTCTGATCTCTTATTCTGATCAGTCTATTCTATCTGATCTATGTCTGATCTCTTATTCTGGTCCATCTATTCTTTCTGATCTCATATTCTGGTCCGTCTATTCTGTCTGATCTATGTCTGATCTCTTATTCTTGTCCGTCTATTCTGTCTGATCTATGTCTGATCTCTTATTCTGGTCCATCTTTTCTGTCTGATCTCTTATTCTGGTCAGTCTATTCTGTCTGATCTATGTCTGATCTCTTATTCTGGTCCATCTATTCTTTCTGATCTCATATTCTGGTCTGTCTATTTTGTCTGATCTCTTATTCTGGTCCGTCTATTCTGTCTGATGTGTGTCTGGTCCCTTGTTCTGATCTCTGTGATGTTTCTAATTGGTCTGATCTCTTTCAAATGTTTCTCTCTGATATGATCTCTCTCTCTCTCTCT
>JAUCMT010000001.1:23902637-23916155 GCA_032357475.1 Enteromius thamalakanensis
GTGTGTGTATACATATATATATATATATACACACACACACACACACACATATATATATGTATGTATATATATGTGTATGTGTATATATGTGCTGGGCAACAATTAATGGCATCCAAAATGAATGTTTTTGTGTACATATGTGTGTATATTTATTATGTATATATTTAATAAAAATAAAAATATATAAATATATATGGTATGTGTATTTACATGTACATATAATATACACAGTACACACACACACATATTGTAAACAGAATTTTTTAAGTCTTAATAAATGAGATCATGTAGTTGATGGGTTTTGTGAGATTTCCCCTTTAGTGTTTGATGTTTATTTTTGCATCAGGTGAGATCACTCACTCAAACATTCAGATGTCTCTCCTTACAAAAAGATGGTTTGGATCGCAGAGTAATGAAGTGCAGTAATGCAAAAGGTGCTTAATTGCATGTGTGTGTGTGTGTGTGTGTGTGTGTGTGTGTGTGTAGTGTTTCCCTCTGCAGCTCCTTCATATCCGTCACGATTGATTTCTATTCTCATGATTTGAGAAGTTGAGAGTTTTCCAGCAGACAGTCGCATCTTCACTCTCTGACGGCCCGTTTTTTCCTGACCGACTCCAGCTGTGAGAGAGGGACAAGGAGAAAGACGACGGTGAGTTCAGATAAAGAAGCGACTGAAGCACAGACACTTCAGGTTTTATTATTCACCTCGTTTTCCACCATCTTCAGTCGACCGAGGGCGTCTTTCGCTGCATCCTGAGAAACCAGAAACAGCTCTTTAGATTTAATCTAAACCACTGATTTTAAAACGTTGAAGTGACATCCAGCTTCTGCTGTGTTTGTTTTTTGATGAAACATCTGTGCAACTGCGTGAGCGTTTCATGTCAACATCAAATGACATCCACAACCCATTGTGCTTCAGTAATCTCAAGCATTTCTGAGTGAAATGAGAACAAAAATAGACACCTCTCAGCTTATCAGTGCTCTCGTGTATGTGTGTGTTTTGGCTTTTGTGGTTTTCAGGGACAAAAATGATTTGAATGACATGGGTATGACAGAAGCATTAAAACACTGCCTATGTCCTGTAATTCAAAAAGCCTCAAAAACATAATAAATGGTGTTTTTTGGAAATCTAAAAATGCTTGTAGTTTGCTGTGAGAGGTAGGTTTGGTGTAGGGTTGGTGTAGGGAGATAGCACATACAGTTTGTACATTATAAAAACCATTACGCCTATGAAGAGTCCCAGTAAACAACAAATACCAGTGTGTGTGTGTGTGTGTGTGTGTGTTTTGCTCACCCTGTTGCCTTGGCTGGAAAATATCTTGACTGAATCTGACAGACCATGAACAAACTTCCGCAGCACATTTTCATATTCTAAGACAAACACAGAGAGAGAAGCACATTATTGATTATCTGTTTTGCCCTTGGATCTCTTTAATACGTCCAATTCTTTGAAGTGAATCAGTTTATTTAGAAGATTCATTTAAACTGATTCACAGATTCATTTGAATCAATCAGTATATTTCCCAGCAGTCCACATGCAGCATTTTATGTCTTTATTTGCAACTAAATAAACATCCAGAAAAACAGGGCTTTTGAGTGTTTCTCTATATATTTCTATAAAATGTGATTTTTTTCTTTAATAATCATTGCGCAGACGATTTGCAGCTTAATGAAAAGTTTGTGGTACCCATCAGTGCTGCCGGATGTTTCTCCAGGTAAGATTTCTGCCACTGCAGTCGCTGACAGACGTCCATATGCTGCTTGATCAGCTCTGACGGGTCTCGTCTGTTCTTCTTATAATCGCTGATCTATAGAGACACACAGAATGACTCACGATGCACTCTATTTCCAGTCAGCAGCTCGATCCTATCACTACTGACAGCGACACACACCTTCCACTCCAGTCTCTCTTTGTCGTGGTGAAGCAGGCTGAAGCTGTGCATCTTGTACTGCGGAGGAGACGAGCTGAAACCAACCAGACACACGCGTTAGGCACACTCACAGAGCCGTGGGAAACCAGTGCTGTATGATCAGCGGTAGTGTCACCTTGGTTTAGAGTTCCTGTCGTGATCGTTCCTGGGTTTGGATCTTGGAGAAGGAGCCTGCTGGAAAGAAACTGCTGTGTTTGTATGCATGAACATGTCCTGTGTGCAATATAATTGGTGTCTCATACCCGTTCCTTTTCCCTGCTTTTCTCCCGGTCCCTGTCCTTCTCCCGCTCTCTGTCCTTCTCTGGTGAAGGTGTGAGGGGGTCGATGACGAGCCACTTCTCTGTCACCGGCTGCAGCTGAAGCCCAGACAGCGGCTCGCGGATCTTCACTCGCACCTCCAGCTTCCCTCCCGTCGCCTTGCGTCCGTCCAGCACCTGCAACGGCAGCACAGCCTCATGGGACACCAGCGCTCGTGGGCGTGTGATACACGTGTGTTTGTGTGAATCGCTCACGTCGATGATCTCTCTGATCTCACACTGGTTTTCAAGAGCTTCTAGCTTCAGCTGAGCACTTCCCACCACTTTATCAGTCTTGAAGAGACCGCTGCAGACACACACACACACACACACACACAAGACTATTAGAGTCATTGCTAATGATAGTGACACCATATTTCAGAAGTAAAAAACCTCACCCTTTGTGTACGACCTCAAACTTGATGCCTTTGGCCTGTACCACTCTCTTAAAGCCCCTGTGATCTCGCTTGATGTTCAGCTTGAACTGCTCCTTAAACTCTGAAAACACACACACACACACACTGTCAGCTAATGCTGCCGCCGTTTAACACACAGATCACACCTGTGTGTGTGTGTGTACCTGGAGAGTTGGTGCTTCTCACAGTGCTGGTTTTGTCTCTCTGAGCTTCTTCCTAAAAAACAAACACATTGTCAGATGACAGTAGCATGTGTCTATGTGTGTGTGTGTGATAATGTTGTATACCGCGCTGGGGAAGGGGAACTCGAAGCGCACACTCGCATCCAGATCGTTGGCTGAACCTCCTGAAGAAAACAAACAAAAAACACAACATTTGCAGCCATTCTGTCACAGGATCTCATTATTTGGTATTACATACAGACACTAATGTTTCAAATGTTGGGGTCAGTACAATTTTTTTAATACAGAAAAAGAAAATTTTCAATGATAGTGTATTTCAGGGACAGAGAAACCATTCGTTTTCAGCATTATGACATAAATCCACACACACCTGGAGGAGCGGGCAGGTTGATTCCTTTCACGACGGTCAGCACCATGTCATTGGATGTCAGGTTAGGAAAGATCCTAAACACAGAGATGAAGACATCTAGTGAATCTGCAGGATGACTGCACTGACAGACGTGTTGAGTGTGTGTGTGTGTGTTCTCACTTGACGGTGTTGAAGGTGCGTTCCTCTGTGTGGTATTTGGGAACTGATCTTCCTTTAGCGTGAGCTTTCTTCAGCACCTCAATATTACTCATGCATTCCTCAGCCAGCTTTTCAAACCTACACACACACACATCACTTTCTATCACAGCGGCTTTCCATTACTTGTAATATTTTTATACTGAGCTAATAACCTCGGCAGCAATCCTTAAACCAAACCCTCAGCATTTTTCTTTTTTATTTGTTTATTAATCAGTTTTCCTCGTGAGGACGGTTTGCTGCTCCCAAAATGTTAATTTCAGGTTTTACTCTCCACGAGGGGGCTTTTAGATGTGGGCAACATCTAACCGACACACAAATATACACCTCAAGGCTAAATTATAATAACTTGCATAGCTTTAATAATAAGCAATTCATTCATTTCATTTGTAATTTTCATAACCATCAAATGCAAAAGCACATTAGCACACTTTAAAAACACAGTACTGAATAAAAATGATGTTTAGGTGAACACTAGATCAGCAATACTAAACACATTTGCTGTCACTTTTGATGCATTTAACGCATCCTTGCTGAATAACGGTATAAATGAAAACACACCTGGCCGTTTCTGCTACACTGCCCATATGAGTGAACTGCTGCGAGTACGCCAGGCATTTCTGCACACAAGTGATAGACAAATACTGATGACTGTGAATAAACTCTTGAATTGAGTGTGTGCTTGACACGGGTCATGTGTGTAATAACCTCGTGCTGCTGTTTGAGCTGTGCCATCAGCTGAGTGTACTGCTCCGAGGAGCGCGGAGAGAGAGCGGACGAGCGGGACTGAGACAGTCTGTAGTCATCCTCACTGACCGGAGCGGCCGGCACCTGGACACCAGAGACCACAACATACATTACACGCACACACAGATGTATTCACATATACATCTAATACAGAAGACAACAAATTAAGTATAAAGGTAATACTTTTCCTTTTCTAGTCAATGACTTTGGCCCTCAAGAACCAATTCTGATGCGATGTGCATCACTGATTCACAAACCTTGGTGATGTCAACAGGAAGTCCGGCCTTGGCGGCGGAGATCATGGGGTCGAGGCCCTTGGCGTTCCTCAGGTGCTGAGCGGCTCCCTGCATGTCCTTCATCTCTTTGGAGCGCAGCGCCGCCTTCACGAACTGCTGCTTGCGCGTCGTCAGGAAATCCAGCTGTTGCTGGGCTGCACCGCAACACACACGTTACACAACAGTGCGTATGCATTAAAGCCCATGCTTGAACACTCATCTACCTTTCCCTCCTAGTTTGGGGGCACCGGTGGAGCCAGTGGGCATCCCTGCGGCGGACGAGGCTTTGGGAGGAGCGGGAGCTCTGGCTTTCTGAGCGACAGGCTGAGCTGATGGCTACACACACACACACACACACACACACACACAGAGGTGAAGAACCTGAAGCACAGATGCTAGAGGTTCTGTTAAACTCTGACGCTACCTTCTGTGGTTCTTCGTCTGCATCGGCATCTGCGTCCTGATTGGCCAGCTTCATGGCTGTCTCCAGGACACCAATGAAATTCTGCTCGCCGCCCTCAGAGCCCTGCAGCGGAGGACAACCTGACACACAAACATTAACACTGTCAAAAACTAAATATATAACAATAAAACTATATAACACGAAATTCGGACAATTCTAAAAAAAAATAAAATCTGAATGGTGAAATAAAAAGGTAACAATAATCCTTTTTTATTTTTAGTCTGAAAAAAAAAACCTGAATTATGAAAAGTAAACTCTAAATTTTATTCTTATGAACTATCTTTTTTTTGCAGCAAGAAAACAAGTCTTTGTAAAATAAAAGGTTGAAATGAACAACAATTAATTAGTGTGTATAATTAAATGACTTATTTAATTATAAACAGAAAAATAATGAGCACACTATGCTCTTTTACCTTTACAAACACTTCTTGATATATTTAGATTTTAATTATCACACTACATCGTTTCTCACTGGTGAGGCTCATTCAAGACGTTTGGCTCTCACTAGAAACAAGTAAAGAAGGTTACCTGGTGGAACAGGAAGTTCTGCCAAATTCACAGGCCGTCCTGCTTTATGAGATTTAATGGCATCTTGATATTGCTGAAGTCAAGAACACACACACACATGAGGTTAATGAAACGGCACCTGTTCTGTTTCTGTGAGTCTCGGCCTGTGTTACCTTGACTATGCGCAGGTGCATGCGTGATTTGCGTTCGTCTCCTTTGCTCTTAGCACTTTCAGCGGCTTCTTTATATTTGTCCATGCGCTGCTGTAATGCCTCGCCGATGCTCCGGGGAGCAGAGAGAGCTAAAACACACACACACACACACACACACATTAACTGATGTCTGTGTTTGATGTGTGTGTGGGACGTCACATTAACACACACTCTCACCTGCGGCTGGGGCAGCAGGAGGGGCGGCTGGTTTAGAGGACAGCTGAGGGGGGTTAGAGTGTGCCACTTCAACCTCTCCTGAAACACAGACACACTTTCATCAAACTCAAACTGAACCAACCAGACTGTACCTGAGGTGAGAGGTGAAGCTGTACCAGGAGGGGGCGGCAGTGAGCCAATGTCCACAAACTCCCCTCGGTCAACGCTCTCCACCACCGAGTCTAATCTCTGAGGGAAGGGAGAGACAGAGAGCAAGGGTAAGATCATTTCCACAGCTGTTAATTGCGGTTTAACTAGTGCCGTGGAGCCAGAGCAATCCACAATAACACCTACACGTCTGTTCACACTATTAGGGTCAGGACGTGTTTTAATATTTTTCAATCAAGCCTGTTTTAGTTTCTTTGTGAATATATTTTTAAAATGAATTTTTTGCTGTAATCAAAGCTGAATTTTCATCATCATTACTCCAGTCTACAGTGTCACATGATCCTTCAGAAATCACAGATAATAAACTGATTCGCTGTTGAAGAAATGTTTATCATCATCATCACTGAAATCAGTTGAGGTGCTTCATGTTACATCAAGGTAATGTATTTGAAGCATTTATTTGCAACAGAAAAATGTTGTTATTTTATTATCATTGAGTTTATTTGTAACAATTTTTGTTAAAGTTTTAGTAATTTTGTTGTGTTTTTGTTTTATCAGTTATTTCTTTAAAGATGTCATTTTAGTCATTTTTATTTCAGTTTAAGTATATCAAGATAAACTAAATAAAAATGAGAAATCTTGCCTAACTATCTTAGTTTATTTATAATATCCAGTTTATCTTTACCGTCACTTTTGATCAATTGAATGCATTCCTCTCAACAAAAGTACTGATTTCTTTCAAAAGAAAAAACAGATCCCACATTTGAAATGTTACTGCACATAAATAAAATGAATAAAGCACCAAAGAAATGAGTGTAGATAAGTGACCCAAATTAGACCTGATGATCATGAACGGGCAAAGCTGATTCACCTTGGACACTTGGTAGAGCTGTTTGGCTTGTTCAGTGTTTCCGCTCTGTTTGGCCTTCAAGGCTGCCAGCTTGTACTCTCTCTGTCTGCTTAACACACTCGCTTTGAGCTCTGAAACACACACGAGAATGAGTACGGTGACAGCTTCACAGTGAGTGTTAATGAGAGAGAGAGCGTGTGTGCACCTGAGTGCTGAGCGCTGGGCTGGCCGGGTGTGAGGGGTGATATGGCTGGCGTATCGGGCGTCACGGCTGTCGCTCTCTGTGACGGAGGCTGTAGCAGCTGAGGTTTGGATGGAGCGACTGGCTTGATGTTGGCTGTCTGCGGTGACGTGCTTGCTGGAGCAGGTTTGTCCTGCTCTGTGATTGGCTCGGACTGCGGAGCAGCAGAGGGATTTCCACCCGTAGCCACAGGAGGAGGAATCTCTTCTTCATTGATGGGCTTCCCCTTTTTAACGGATGTCACCATAGACTGTAGAGTCTAAAAATCACAAAATGTGTTACTAACGGCTCTGAAAAAATTACTGGGAACGGTGTGTGACTCCTGATGCGTACAGTACATAGCTATTGGTGACATATCACTTGATCACCATCTGAGACTGATAATAACCGTGAGCAGGACTTTTATTTTGACAGCACCTAAATGCAAAAGAAAAAGACTTCCTGTTCTCTACCTTCATTAGTTTATTGTCTTTGTTTACCAGTTCTGTCTTATAATAGAACAACAATACTGTTCTGTAGTACTTTATAAATATAAAGTATACCATCAAAATATAGGAAATACTCTTGATATTGTATAAATAAATCTCTAAATATTTGTTAAACATTTAATTCCACAAACCACTGTATAAACCTTTATGTAGGACAATGCACTAGTATATTTAGTAGTGCAATTAATGCAGTCAAATGATTAATCGCTTCTAAATAAACGTGTGTATATATATATATATAACCATGAAATATATATATATTTTTAAATATTTTATTTTTTTACTACAATTTTCTCATTTTTCTTTATATATTTTTTATTATTTATATATATATATATTCAAATTGATGTGTTTTCAAATAATTTATTTCTAATTGTTTTAGTACATTTTATGTAAAATATATAGCAGTTATTGTTCAACTAGAATGATTTATTATTGTAAAATAAAAATAGTCTGATATCATATTTCATCATGGTCACCCGGCTCTGTAAGATAGAGGTCTTTAGCCGTTTGTTAATTTATTTCCAACCTTCAGCACACCCGTGTATGTTATTTCAAGCAGTCTTGAGGGGCTTGATAAGCTGCTTCTAGTGTGTTTATGGTTGTAGCTACACTTTGCAGGACAGTGTGTCCAAAGGAACAGGGTTGAAAACCTCTGCTCCAAGACACTATCATCAGCTATTAAAATGTTGACGTGGGTGGAGCTCTAGTCATAGTAATGTCGCACCTTCAGTCCACGGTCGTATCTCCGTGCTTTGCTGGTCTCCCCCGCGGCCTTGGCATTGGCAATGGCTGTTTGGTACATGTCCAAGCGCTCCTGCAGGCGAGCCTCCAGGCTGGCAGGTGCATTCTGGGATGCGGGCACTACATTTGAGCGTTGAGGAGGCACTGGAGATGGAGGAGGTTTCCTGACCACTTGCTCCTCGTCGTCTTCAAGCACCTCGTTCAGCTCGGCCTGAAACACATAAACCCCTTCAATCAGAAACCCGTCCCGGGATTAAATCCGGACTCAATCCCGGGTTGGGGACCTAATAACATTTCAGGGTTCAGTTCCGTGATGCGGTAGTGTTCGCCTCATACATTACACGTCAGGAGTCTTTCCGGGACCCTTTATGGGTTGTGTGTGAACTCACGCACAGACAGTGAGAATGAAGCAAATCTAACGACCCAGGAACACATTAGACATGTATTTTCCAGAACCTCTGTGTGAAAGCGGCTCGAGAGACAGAGGTCCCACCCTGAAGTGATGTAAAGAGAAGAAGGAGTTTGTCTTACCAAGAGATCAGCGTCGCTCTCCAAATCACCATCATCGTCTCCGTCCTCGTCCAGGTCTTTCATACAAAGCGCTGCCATCCGCTCAATGTCCTCCATGGCCACCGGAGCTGCATGATTCAAAAAAGATGGAAAGATTAGGAAAATGCCAAGGGATCAAGGTTCGGCTTGCTGCTGGTAGACAGCATAAACACATCACAACCTCACCCTTTCCTCCAGGTCTCTTGCCCGCTGGTCCGCTCCTCCCTCCTCCTCCCATCAATGCCAGAAGCTCCGCCTCCAGCTCCTCATCATTTCCCCCAGAGTCATCCATCCCGCCATCAGGAGCCAAATCCAGCAGCAGTCCCATCTGATTACACGTGAGGAGGGAGAGCTGGTGTTATTACATTAAACGATGCTATTTTCGTTTTTAATCAATATTCTAAATTATATTTCATTGTAATTTTAGATTGTTTTGTGTCCTTCTTCCTCTATAGCTGTAAATATGTCCAACTATTTTATAGCTTGTTTGAACATTACATATAAAGCATTGCATCGAAAGCATATATAAATGTCTATAAATGTAGTAGTTGTTTTCATGTCATATGAACTACAAACATGGCATTTTAGTATTGCCTTTGCAACTAGCATGAATTAAACCTATATAAATGTAAAACATTTTTGCATTTTAATTTGGTTAATGTTCATTTTATTTTAAGTGACAATTTTAAAGATGTTTTAGTTTTCATTTAAAATAAAAACACTCAAAACTTTTAGATTTAAAAGCATTTTCAAAATCATTAAACAAAGAAAGAAAGAAATAATGATAATAATAATAAACTTGCAAGGATGAATAGTTCACAATATAATCTATAACATGCATTTAGAAAATACATATAGTGATTTTTTTCATGTCATGCTGACTTCAAAGATTAACTTCATTTCATAACTCTCATCTGGTTGATTACCTGTTTGGCCCTGGCGGCCCCCTGGCCCTTCTGAGGAGGGTTCCGGCTTCGACTCATTTTCTCCACAGATCCTTCAAACCTGGAGTGAAAAAAAACAATGATTCATAATAATACTACCAAACAAAAAGCCACTGCATCAGCGTTTCAGTGACACCACAACCAACCACACCAGAAAGTGAGAGGCGTCATGCGCATTCCTAAATCATTACGTGAATAATGACGTCTATAATCAATACACACGGCCAAATATACATATTCGATAGTTTCAAATTTCTCCCAGAGCATTACATTAAGTGACTAAAAGCTGAAAAGCGAATGTTTTAACAATATTTAACCTGCTCGTGTTTACAGGTTAAACAGGTTAATCCGCAACACATCTTATCTTATTTTGCACTAAAATTGTCGGAGGGACAGTGCATCGAAGCCATGAAATACATATCAGATCATTCACAATTTGAATCATAAAGTAAACAACTAACTCAGTCAAAGTCTCTGCTAGCGAGGAGGCTAATTCTCACATTAGACTCTATTTACTAATAATTTGAACGCGATACCTTGATCATATGTTCCTCCGAGGGCGTGTTACCTGATAAATATCTGTTCCGTTGAGAAGAACTAGCTGCCTGTAATTAAATGTATGCACCAGAGTGTCACAAACACAAGTATAAACACAAATCTGTACTGCTGTCAGTGTAGCTCCAGCACTTCCTGCTTTTCGCCAGGTTTCCCATAGCAACGACAGAGGCTCGCGCTTTACGGCACGCGGGAACGCCCCAGAGCCCAGGACAAGTCATTCAACCTCCAGCGCGTCGATGTATTGAGATTTTAAATCGTATTTTACACTTTATGATGGTTTGTCTTGTGATAGTTTGTTTTCTCTGAAGAAAAAGTGCAGAAATAGTTACTAAATTTGACTTCGTGAATAGCGCCACGAACCTTGCGCGCGCTTGGTTGATTTGACCGTGTAATCTTTCAAATTAACGTTAATTATATTTTATTTGCTTTAAACGGTTTATTTGATATGTGAATTATAATTGGTTATAAGTTTAGTTTGATTTCAAAACTGGTTCAGTGTTTTAAAATAATTAATACATTTGAACTAACGTTAGTGTTGTCAAACGCATCCAAAATAAAAGTTTCTGTTTACTGTGTGTATATTATTATGTATATATAAAATATACACACATGCAGTATATGTATAAACATTAACACGTATATATTTATATCAATACAATTTATACTATATATAAATATATGTAATATATAAACATAACATCTCTCTATATATACACATACTAAAAATACACACAGTACACAGACATATATAATGTAAACAGAAACTTTTATTTTGGATGTGTTTAAACATGATTAATTGTTTGAAAGCACTCATTTAAACAATCTACAGTATTTAAGTTAATAGTGTCAAATGTGTTATTAACAAGTGTGAACTTTTGTTAATGTAGTTGAATCTGGACTAAAACAATGGCTAAAAGAAAATCAAAGACCACAGGTACCTCGCATCAATGCAAACATAATTATCAATCATTCATATATATATATATACACACCAGATTAATTGGAGCTATATTACATATAAAATTTTTGAGTAAACACGTTGTGGTTAAATGTCTTTTAGCAGAGTTCAAAGCCCCTAAAAGTACGCAGCACAGAGCAAAGCGACAGAAAAGCACTGAAGAAACAAAGCATTCTGAAGATAAAAGTCAGGTGATTTCTCTCTCTGATTACACACCATGAGAACTTTTTGAATACATTTCTGTATGCTTTGATGTCACTGTGCTGTTTCGTTTTTTAATTCACTTAACTCTACCTTAATGTCTAGACTCCAGAATCGGATAATACCCACAATGCATCGTGTTCAGACAA
Source organism: Enteromius thamalakanensis (assembly GCA_032357475.1). Taxonomy (NCBI): domain Eukaryota; kingdom Metazoa; phylum Chordata; class Actinopteri; order Cypriniformes; family Cyprinidae; genus Enteromius; species Enteromius thamalakanensis. The sequence goes on from JAUCMT010000001.1 coordinate 23,914,238, forward strand.
GCTGGATGAACATCAGCCTGGACAGAGCACATTACAAGTCACTCCAACGACAGAAATCCCTGTAGATCCTTGTTCCTTGGAAGAGAAAACAGGTCATGATGATAATGATGAACCTGGAAATCCACCTGAGGTCTCTCACGAGATTGAACAAACTGCAGCAATCACACTACCAACCCCAGAGCTCGACAACAGCATCACTCTCTCTAGACCCATTAATACAGAAACTATTGACACAGATCAGCCCAAGCTAGATGATGAGGAGAGGGAAATCACAAGAAGTTCAAATCATCAGATCCCAGACTCTGAATTACCAGCTGAGAGAGAATTATCACACGAGGAGAATACAGCCACTGAATCCCAGACCGATGAACAATTAGGGTCTTCAGGGACCTCGTATGAGCAAGTGCCTGAAGATACAGGTTCTGCAGATCCTCTAGTAAAGAGGAAAATAAGAAAGAGGATGGGAATGTGCAGGTTTGGAGATAGGAAGAAGATGCTCAAGGGACAGTCGACTACAGGGGATGTGTTTGAAGGAAGGCGGGAGAATGAGACGGAGCAAATTACTAATGAAGAATTGGTCATGATGAGTGGTGAAAAGGGAGTTATTGAGTTATTGCCCTCCATCTCAACCTCTTGCCCAATGGAGGATGCACCTGTACAAGAGGAACAGGAGCAGTCTGATGGGAAATATGAGAATGAAGTTCAGATACTGGTCAAATGCATGGAAAAGGAGCCTGTTACTAATATGCTAATAATAACTGATAACCCAATCCCATCCCATCCTGATGATCTAAACTCTCTCGAGCAATATGACACTGAATGCACGGAGCAAAATGCTACTGAAAGCAACATTAGAGAAGAGAGCAATGGTGCTACAACCGAAGTACCTGTAGATTTTACTGAAGTTTGCAAGGACCCAGCTGATGTTTCAGCTCAAGAAGAGGTTGTAGCTGGTTCACATGAAGCCTTTGCATCCACTTCTGAGGTTGCAAACCCATTTGGAGAAGAGCTTGTAGTGGGAAGTGACCAGTGCATTCCCTGTGAATGTGACATGAACACCACTCCCAGTGACCACACCAGTGAACCGTGTGTGGAGCTCATGGATATCACTTCCCTTGAGAACACCAGGGCACCTCCAGTAATCCATGAGACGGAAAATAAGTACGAGTCTTCTGACTTCACTCAGGTTGCCTCCACCATCACAGCTGAGAGCAAGGCAGACTGCGAGAACAGCAGCTTGTCTTTACCTGCAGCTCCACCAGGTGGTGATACTGAAGATGTGGAAGTAAGTCATTCTTTTGAATGAAGAGCGTACACTTCAAGCAGGGGTGTCCAAACACCGTCCTGCACAGTTTAGCTCCAACCCTAATCAAACACACCTGAAGCAGTTAATCAAATGCTTCCGATTTACTAGAATATCCCATGCAACTGTGCTGGAGCTAAACTCTCCCTCCAGCATCAGGTTTAGACACCCATGGCTTAAAATTAGTCATTCCAAAACCATATTTTAAGATGTATTGCAAAATGTTCTCTGAAGTGCTTTTAAGATCTAGAAAAGTCATAAAAGCACCATTAAAGTAGTCCATATGACCTCTACAAGATAAAAGGTCAGAGTAAAGTGCTATTTGACACAGGTTTACATTAAGGTAAGTTGTGTCTTTTAATGTCTTCGAGTTACTTAAACAGAGTTGTATCCTCAGTCGTTTACAGAGCATGCAAGTTTAGTGAGTGACGCTCATGAGCCTGGACCCTCCAGCCCTTTATCCATGCACTCCGTGACCGATTCCCAGCTCAACAACATCCCTCTGAGGTGAGACACGTGTGACAGCCATTGACTTTGAGGGTCAATATCACTATAAAGTGCCCTTTGTTGTCCCAACCACAATCATGGAGTTATTTTGGCCATTTTGTGTAATAA
>JAUCMT010000001.1:23916255-23926763 GCA_032357475.1 Enteromius thamalakanensis
GTGGTTTAACGAAAAACTTGAACAATGTTTTTAAGAAATTTTCATCTGTCAAAGGCACTCTATGGTGATATTGACCCTTGAATGTTACTGGAGGTCCGGTTAGTTTTCTGGAAGTTGGTTAAATTTCAGACTTTACTGTGCACACATCACAAGGTTTTTCTGTCCATTTTTGTTTTGCTCAGTTTGGAAGATCTCCCCCTCTCAGAAGCCTCCTGTGATCTGGAAGATGCCACAGAGCTTGTGTGCAGCCTAATCCGAGATATTGCCTCTCTGAAGTCAGTCAGGATTTGCTTTGAGCACTTAAACACAAATCTGATTTTGTGGTTTGCAATAAGTTTATTATATTAAATAAAACCGTGACAAACAGTTTTGACCTTAAACCATAATTTTGATGTTTTCTTGCAGTCAGTTATTGATGGACGCACGCAGGAAGATCGGCCAACAAGGCAGAAAACCTCCGCTCCACACTCAGAAATATAAGCATGGTGCCAACAGATTCTGAATGCGTTTTACTGCATGATATAGCAGACAGAAAACAGACAAAAGAATACTGAATAATTTGCACTGATGTGGTTCAGAGAGCAGGCACCGGTTTATAACTGTTCAGTTCAACTTGTTAGAAGTGCATGCATGGAGTTGCTCCGTTTTGTTGAACCCAAGTTAAAACTTTAAGCAATTCAAGCCAAGTAGTAAACATTGTAATTCTGTCAGTCACAGGGTGTGACCTCTAGATTGAAGGGTCGTAACGTTAGCAACTGGCCTTTAAAGTTCTAGTCATAAATCTGTATGAATTCTCCTTCAAAAGATTCTGCATGAATAAAACTACTTTTTGGTTTTTGCTGTGTGCGTTTGATTCTATAAAAATCATGTTCTGTACAACTAGACAAAAACAACAAGTGGTCAAACCGAACCAACAAAGTATACATTAGTTTCCAAAAGTTCACTGAACATTTATATTGTTCATTTTCGTAAACCATAATTTGAAGCCAATTTACCTGAGCTTCTTCTTAATGTCACCTGAACAAAACCTGAGGAAGATGTTTTCAAAAATGTAGTAAAAATGGACAAAAACAGATTGAGCTTGTTAAATGGGCAACTTTAAAATAGGGAGAAAAAACCCATCACACATAAATAACATTAAAATCGTTTGTATATTTTACACAGTATTTTTTTTTTTGGTAAAATTAAACCGCTAGTTTGCACCTGTAACGAGCCTGTTGACTTGTGAGCAAGTTTGTTTAAATACCAAATTAAATAAGTGACAGAAAACACCACAGCACACAAGAGGAAGTCAAACAAAAGTGCAAAAATAAAGTCGTGCAAAATCACCACACACACAAAACGCACATGCATGCAAACCAACACACAAGCCATTACGGATCGAACAGTTCAAATTTAAAACTTGACGATAAAAAGCAAGTAAAAACGTCCTCGTGTACCGTGGCCAGATCTTCAGGTCAAAAACAGTCCTGTTCACCATGATGATTTGGCGTACACGGAGCTGTAGGTTTTGTCCACGAGCGGGCAGAACCTCTTGGTGTGCGCTTTCCTCCCGGTGGCACCGCACAGGGGACACACGTACTGACTCAGGTAAGGGCACGTCACAGCTCCGGCGCGGTCCTTTAAGTAATGTGAGGTGAACACTGCTTCGCTCTCTCCGTTATGCTTGCAGAAGCTGCAGAACTTCTTCTCGGTGGGGCTGCTGCGGCTGCTCTTGTCGCGTTCCGGGTCTTGTTCCTCCGCCGTCGGCATCCCGTGCGCTCGCGTCGGACCGCTTGGAAACTTCAGGAGCGCGGAGGCGGCGGCGGCGTCATTGGCCGCGTCTGGCTGCTCCGCTGCCTGCTGCATCCCTCTGATCATGCCGGCCAGACCCATGTAGTCCCTCCAGGGCTGAAAGTCCTGATTCCTGGACTCCATATGTCCATGCGCTGACAAGATGTAACGGAGGAGAGAAAAGGCCATGGCATTCGTGACGCACGCGCTGAGCACGCGTGGGTTTTAAAGAGCGGGCGTCACGGCAAGCGACCAATTAGGAGACAAGTAGTTTGCCAAGTGTGCTCTGAAACAAAAACGATTGGTAGATGAGATTGATAAAAAGTCAGGATACTTCTAAACTGTGAAAGTAAAACAAAAAACTGTAAGCTATGTGTAATTACAATAACTAAAATACATGAAAAAATAGGGTAGGTTACACCTACTTTCAATTCGATCCTTATACAATATTACAGTGGAACTAACATATTTATTAAAGCACAGTGGAAATTGTATTCTAATTTTAAAGTAACAGTTAAGTATGAACATATGCTGCAAATGTGGTCAAGCACCCTTGGGCCATCCTAGGTGTTAGATGGGTTTGTATCTTTGTGGAAACAGATTTGGAGAAATGACATCACTTGCTCATCATACATCCTTTGAGGCGAATGGGTGCTGGATGAAGTGTTATTAGGAATTATATTTTGGCAAGAAGTGATTTTTGAAGTTGAAATGTCTTACTGATGATTTGTGTTTTACGAACACACAGCTTTTGACTTCACAAGATGTAAACAGATGGAGTGCAGTGGATTATTGTGATGTTTTTATCAGCAGATTGGACCCATTCACTGCAGGTGATTCACTGGTGAACAAGTGATTTAATGCTACATTCCTGCACATCTGATGATGAAACTAATTAATCTACATTTTGGATGGGCGGAGGGTAAACAAGCTTCGTGACAGTACCGGTCACATTTGCAGTGTACAAAATAATAAGTGCAATTACTGATATGATGTACAAGAAAAAAAATCTATATGGCATACCTTTATTTATTTTTTTTCACAAAAAATACATCTTTGCAAACAAATTCTTCACAAAAACACAATCCAGCTCATGGTACAGAATCGTCTAAAAGGGCCAGTCCGTGTTGCGCTCATCAGGTGACTGAAGGATCTGTTCTGACCTGAGACAGAAAAAACAAACCACTGTTGAGTCTAACTGTGCTCTGAAACCAGTGCATGAGGTACAGTGTCAGATGAGAGACCTGTAGTAGGGCAGTTTGAGAGCAGAGTACAGCTCAGGGGTGTTGGGGGTCATGACCATGTTCAGAGGGGACCCCAGCGTGACCTCTGACCCCTCAGATGATGGTGTGGCACAGGGAGACAGAGAGAGCTGCTCCGGTACGGCTGCACCTGCACACACTCAGTGCTGTATTATAGTATGATAGTGGTCCTGTAAACATGATCTCTGTGTTGAGTGTGTGTGTGAGCATGTGTGTATGTGTGTGTACGTAGGTCGCTGAGCGCTGTGCTTTCTCTCCTGTTCCACTGCAAGGTTTTCTTGACAGGAGAAAGACAGAAGAAGTCTGACTTCAAATGGGATGCCTTCTGCTGCTCAAACTCGCATCTCTGAAACACACACACACACGCAGATTAAATGCTGAGGACAATTAGGATTATAAAAATGAAATTCACCTTAAATTAGATCCCACTATTATTTACGCAACCCATATGCCTTTATATTTTACTGTGGAAACTAAAAGAACAATTTCAGTTATCAAGCAGCTCATATAAAAGATGGGCTATTTTTAATGATTTTTATGTTCTATTTAATAAACTCTTAATATCTTGTCTTTTTTTGGTCTGTAAAGTGAGCTGGGGGTTTGTTAGAGTGTTTTTTGCTATAATGCCAAAGATCTAATTTTAGAACTACATGCAGGATAATTAAAAATATATATATTTATAATCGAAATAATTTAAATAATTTCTTTTTTTTTTTTTTTTTAATTTGAACAATTCTTGAAATTTTTTGGGGGGTTTACAATCAGGGTTTAGTAATTACCAAGCAATTTTTTTTCAGCAAATTCCACCTGATGCAATATTTTTTACAAATTGTATTTATTATAAAAATGTCTATGATTGTTATAAAAAATATATATATATAAATATATTTATTTAGTTAGTTAAATATATATATATCATCATTAATAATCTTAAAATGCATGCACAAAACCAAAATAAAATGAAATCAATAGAGATGAACATGTCTGCGCATGCTTTTCTCTCACCTCATGACCCAATCGGATTGCAGCTTCTGTGAAGGCCTGCCTCTCTTGCTGGAAGCTCCGCCTCTGCCTGTTAAACTCCTCCCAGTGGGCCTGCAGCCGCTCCCACTCCTCCAGATAGTAGCAGTCCACCAGCACAGCCGGGAGGGGTGCAGTAACACTGTCCTAAAAGAGAGATCATTCCAGAGACCGTCCCGAACAGAAGGTGTGAGGTGAGCTCAGCTCTGGATGACCTGCAGTAAGTGCTGCTGTGCTTGGATCAGCCGCCTGCTCTGCTCCAGCTCCTCTTCCAGGCGAGCCAGCATCTTCTCCTGGTCTGTTTCCTGAGCACCAGCACCTGAGAACACACACACACACACAGAGTAGTCAAGCCTCTTCTGACCCATCACTTTCAAACACACACAGCTCTTACTCGTTGTCATGAGCTCCCGGAGTGTCCTCTGGACTTGGGTCCACTCCTGGACCACACCACCGGTCACATGATCACCGAGGCACCGCTCTGATTGGACCAGCACGTTGTCATCCGTCTCTTCTTCCAGTTCTGTATTGCTTACGTCTTGTAGTGTCTAATCAAACACATTTTGATATATGATGCACCCCTATGTGCACAATTCATTGTCTGTAACTTGTTAAATATATATGTTTGGTGTAGTAGTAATATATTGGAAACCTCTCCAGTGAAAGCACAGTAGTGTTTCTCACCTGCTCCATGTTTTTTCTGAGCATGTGCAGCAGTGTGGTGAGGCCGTGTCGTAGCTTCATGGCTTCTCGGAGCTCAGCTTCCCTTCGATCCAACAGCAGCCGCAGAGCTTCTTCTGTCCTGAAGGGGCACATTTTTTTCAGTTACATGAAAGGTGCTACAAGTCAAACCGTTTATAAGCGTACACAGACATGATTCGTCAGTGCACTGTATTGGTAATGTTTCCAAAAGGTGTAAACTGTTCGTACAGTCTATCAGGAGTTTGCCATACCTCCCATCAGCCCTTGCGGTCTTGAAGCCAGGCTCTCTCCATCCTGTCCGCTTCGGCAGCACATTTATTACCTCCATGGCTATAGACAGGGAATATCATGCAATCTGCACAGTGAAACTGTCCCTTCACGGCTTTCATATGATAATGTCACCCTTAGCATTAATACATTTAGTATTGATTAGAGTTTGTGTAAAGTATGTTGTGATTCCAGTTTATGATAACTTACTGTAGGACAAATATGTCAGTACAGAAATGAGTAAGGACAAAGTTACAGTCAGTCTTGGGAAGAAAATATAGGTTACAAAACCACAATCTGCCCCATTCAAAACCATTTCAGTTACACAGTTAATGCAACAGACTACATTTATTGATTGACTGTCAATCAACTGTCAATCATTTTCAATAATTTAAAGCAGACTTTTAAAAGACTCGAATTAAGACTATTGTAATTTAATTAAACAGGAACCACAAAATCAGACATTAGCACCTCTCTTTGCATTTAACAATGCCTTGGGGGGAAAATAAAATAAATAAATAAATTTAGCAGGCTACATAAAAACAAATTCAACTTATTGAATTACAAAGTTCCATTCTGTGTCCTAAGTTCTCTGAAGTATGACACCAATGTCATTTATAAAATAAATATATTTAATCTATAATGTAATTTATTGTAACCCCCTTTTGTAATCTTTAACTGTAATTTAATTTTACCCCCCCCCCCCCCCTCCTCAGTAACTGTATTACAATTATACTTTCGTAATTGAATGTAATTGTGTCACGGGCTCCGAGAGACTCACAGGCGCCGCGGGGTTTGTGTCTGTCCGCGAGCTGCGTCAGTCTCTCTCTCATGCGCTGGAGGTGCTGCTCTCGACGCCTCAGCTCCGCCCCCTGCTGGTGACAGCGAGCCTGCAGCCGCGCGCACTGCACACACACACACGCACACACTCTCCATAGGTGTAAAAATGGTGTTTATACTGTACAGACTGTGTGTAGAAAAATCTTCATTCTGAGTGATTTATAAGCTTCTTTCCTTGTGGGGACCTAAAAAAATGTCCTCACAAGGTCAACATTTACTGGTATTCCTATCTTTGTGGGGACAATTGGTCCCCATAATGGGAAATACCAGCTGCACACATACACACAAATTATAGCAGCTTCACCTTATAATTTGTATAACTATAATATTAACATGCAAGTGAGATGAACCTTTTCTCTTTCAGAGGTCAAAGTATTTTGTAGTCTGGAGATGTGAAGATCCTTTTCTATAAGCTGCTCCTGTAAAAGAAAATATGGCCAGCCATTCTTTTATTTTACATTATTGTTTGTACCCTTAAAGTCCTGCCACACCCCTAGCATGTTCAGTTCCTCCCCAGCTCTGAGCTCAGCCCAATCAGACACAGACTTTATCAGCTGCACCTGTGCCCACAGCTTGCTCTTTTTGCTGTATGTGGCTGTGGAGAGGACTGAGTTTACTGCTTACATTGTTTTCTCTGCTTGTGTGTAATTGACCATGCAAGTTATTTATTTTGTGACTTAAGTGTCACCTAAATGTTTATTTTCATGTTTTCTTTAGTTCCTGTTTAGGCATGCGTTTTACATGGTGTGCAACTTGTACTTTTTATTTATGATTGTTTATTGATAAAAACACTGTATTTTTCCTTTTGTAGAAACCACAAGCACATCTATATGCATCCTTGGATGCACAAATAAACGTCCTAAATCTGGTTTGACTTGACTAGACTAGGCCTTTTCTTCCAGACAGCCCCACTGGCTTCAAGCTAGCTACCTAACCCACCTGTTCCCCTATTTTCAATTCTGCTGTTATATTACTTTATTATGTTGTGCTGAAGCCCTACACACACACCTGCGGTCAAATGACTGACTACTTATTTTGTATAATAATTTTTAACATTGTGTACTGTGCTTATTAATTATATTTAAATGCAAACACATGCATGTATATGTCTGAAAAATGTTATGCTTATACATTACATATATTTCTATGTATATAAACAAATATTTCCAAAATAAACAAATTTCCAAAATATATGCATTTTTTTTTAAATACATAATTAAGAAGCACAGTACTCAATATACTATGGCAAAAAAGAAAAATGCATGGTGCTTTCAAACAATAATATATATTGATAATATATCACGACAATTAAATAATTAGGAAATATAGCAATATAATAATATAGCAATATTAACACAAAAACAACATTTAACAAATTAAAATATTTTAGAATCCCAAACACAATTTATTATAAAAGTCAGTACATACAGACAGTTAAAAAAGTGATTATATATATATATATATAGTATTAGGAAATGTAGAATAAAATAAGCACCTAATATGAAAGTATAAATAGAGGTTGGTTCACCTGTAAAGAGCTGGTGAGGTCTCTGGAGATCCCGTGTGAGAAGCTGTGAGTGTTTTCTTCAGGACAGCTCAGCATCTCTGAGACACACAAACACAAGCTCAGCCTGGGCCTCGTCTGCCTCGCATGCGGACGGTGTGTGAGATCAGATACCTGAGCAGTCTGGAGCTCTCCTGTGGGATGCTGGGGATCTCGCGAGCCGTTTGTGTGCCATAAACCCAGACCCTGAAGATACTGTGACAGCAGCATCAGATTATAAATCACTGCCGTCTAAAACAAGCTTTTCTTTTTCAGTGTATAATAAATATACATTAGTCATTGTGAAAATCTAAAGAACTAGTCAGCAACAAAGTAAACTGGCTTGGGTTTTGACTTTTTTGTGGTGCAGTTTATAACATTAGTTAACTATATATACATATACACACACACCTTAACTTCTATACAATACGTCTTACCAAAGCACAGTTCACATTGATGAAGAAACAGAGCTCAAGTGAATTCAGTTCATTAAATCAAGCATCCGCAGGTTTCCTTCAATCATCTCATCAGTGATTGAGATCTTCAGTCCATCTACCAGCAGCTGTGAGCTCTGACCTGCTTTAATCTTCAGGTGAAGATGCATTCAATAAAAGACAACCAATTAATCATCAACAACACTTTATTTTAAAAGTCAGTTTAGCAAAAAGTCAACGAAACAAGGAAAAACAGTAACGGGTTGATTCAGTAGGTGATCAGGGCTTCCTCATCACACACCTGATTCAGCTCAACAGATCATTAACTCAGACTTCAAGACCTAAAGCATTGGTCTCAAACTTTATTCCTGAAGGGCCACAGCTCTGCACAGTTTAGCTCCGACCTTAATCAAACACACCTGGTCCAGATAACCAAGCTCTTTCAAGGTGTTGATTTGGAGCTAAGCTCTGCAGAGCTGTGGTCCTCTAGGGAATGAGATCACTGACATCCAACATGAGTATTACAGACACAAAGCAACAATCTTCAAACCAAATCCTGCCGGATATAAATTAGTAAAAGACTATAGTAGAAAAACGTCATGTCATTTTTGATAGCAAAAATACTCTAATTCCTTCCACATAAACCAGGGTAAACTTCATTCGATCTATTTTTTGTTTTGTAAAATACGCATTACCAATAAAATAGTGTTAGGTACATAAAATTGCTTTTGGGGTTTTACAGTTGGTCGTACCATACAGTGTAAATTCAGCATAGTATTATGCATAATACAGTTCATACAAATAGACAGCATCTGTGCAGCTATGAAACAAGTGTAAAGAAAACAACAGCAGAAACATTTCTTTTCTTTTTTTGCTATGCTAAGTAGTGTTTGTGTGTGTAGTGCTCCAGGAGGTCTTTATGGAGTAGTGTAACGGTAGAGACAGATACTTGAAGGCAGCCACAGCATCTGAAATAACAGACATAATGAAGACATTAGTACATTTAAAGGATTAGAATTGGCAAAGAACACACCGTTAATTATGCAGACGAGTTTGTTGATGGGAATGGCTCACTTGCTCAAAACGGACAAAATATGACTCCATAATCTATAATGACACTTCAACTAGCAACTAGTCCTCTCACATCAGAATCAACTGACTTGGTTCCTGATCAATGCATATTTCTCTTCTGATTCAGGCAAGATGACCTTTTCCACTGGAGGAAGCAGTATTATGAATTATGGATGCATTTTTGAATTTGCACAATTTGAAGACAAGTGATGACAGAATTTTCATTTTAGGCAGAACTATTCCTTTAACCATGGATTGGTTTTCTGACGGCACCCAGATGTAATGCCACACTTCTCCAAACCTGATAAACAAACAAACTCGTCTACATCTTTAATGGTCTGGTTGCTTTCACTTTCAGTTTTTTCCAGAAGGACAGAAGGCTGTAGGTAACCTGTGTGTGATCAGGCAGCGGTGGTTTAGAGGAGGCCGCAGGACTTGGGCGGGCGGAAGGGGTTGTCGCTGGACGGTACGCCCATCAGCAGCGGGTCTTTATGGGCGTTCTGCATGCAGAAGTTCCTCAGGTCTGTGGCAGCTTGAGAAACCTACAGACAACACGTGAAAAAAACAAAACGGTTTTATTCCTGTCTGTGTTTAATTAGCTTATACACAATTAGCAATTAAACAACATTTCAAACACCTTTTGGACAATTGTGCTGTGATTAGTAGCATGCCCTATATTTATGGTTGTTTCTTAGTTATCGGATTGCTTCCCAGCATTAAATGTACATTTGTTTTTGTCACTGGCATGACCAAATTATAAGATGTAAATTAACTGAAAAACACGAGATTTATTGCACAGTATTAAATATAAAAAGGTATTTTCATATAGGCACCATTAAGCACTTCACACCAAAACAAAAAGTTTAGTTTGGACACGTACCAAGGTTTTACAATTGTATTCTTAAAAGCAACATAATAAACAATGAAGTACCATAGTAATGCAATCTGATAGCATGGCTTTACCACAGTAGCGTCCGTTTGCATATATTTCCATTATTAATGAGCAGGAGAAACAACATCTAACAGTTCAACTGGACCTAAAATACGCGTCTGATAGTAAAAAAAACTCGCACAAAACGCCTTAAAAGCTTGTCGGACGTCTAAACTAAAGTTATTTACCTATACGTGAGTTAAAACGCGTTTAAAGCGCTGTTTTGTCGGTTAGCGTTAGCACTAGCAGTAACCGGTTTAACCAGGGCTGCCAAACTCAGTTTTTCTGAGGGCCGCAGCTCTTTAGAGTTTCGCTCCAGATTCCTGGGTTAAACTCATCCTTAAACTCTCAAAACCACAAACTCTTTCACGTTTATCGCCGAAGCGGGCATACTCACGTTAATTCGGCGTATTTTGGCCTCTAGTCTCAGCTGTTTGACGGCTTTTTGCGCCACAGCCACACTGCTGCTGCTAGCGTTGTTGTTGGACATGATGACTGACTCACTCAGAGAGAGTTTACGGAAGTTTTACGGAAACACACACACACACACACATTGGTTTTTGTGATTTATGGGGACTCGCCATAGGTGTAATGGTGTTTCTACTGTACAGACTGTATGTGGTATTGTGCTACACTGACCCTACACCTAAACCTACCCCTTACAG
>JAUCMT010000001.1:23948039-23958610 GCA_032357475.1 Enteromius thamalakanensis
TTGGGAGGCCATGATAGACAAGGGCCAGTGGGAATTTGGCCAGGACACCGGGGTTACACCCCTACTCTTTACGATAAATGTCATGGGATTTTTAATGACCACAGAGAGTCAGGACCTCGGTTTAACATCTCATCCGAAAGACAGTTCTCTTTTGACAGTATAGCGTCCCCGTCAATACACTGGGGCATTAGGACCCACACATACCACACAGTGAGCACCTCCTGCTGGCCTCTCTAACACCTCTACCAACAGCAACCTAGTTTTCCCAGGAGGTCTCCCATCCAGGTACTGTCCAGACTCAACCCTGCTTAGCTTCAGTGGGCAACCAGGCTTGGGCTGCAGGGTGATATGGCTGTGGTTTAATTAGGAGATGATTTCTATTAAATGAATATGATACATTTGACTAAGAATTGGTGGGAAGAAATATTTCAAGCAAGTAGATTGAAGCAAATCCATACTAAACACAAATATTAAACTATAAGTCATTCAATAGTTATTCAAAATACATATAGGCCTATATCCACAACATTAATCCAGTGATTAGTTCAAGGTGTGGGTTATATATAATATGCATTTATGCATATCAGTGATTTAAGTCCGGTTTAGTGAAAAAGCAGTTTTGTGCCAGTTCTGTGAATGTTACAGCAGTTTTTGTGAAGACCAGGGGTTAAAGGTATAATCAGGAATTTCAGTCTGACCTTAGTTGAGGGATGGAGATCCATCCAACAGAATCTGCAATTATTTTACCCATGTAATGATAATGGTGTCTTGAGCCCATTTGGACAGGACTTTAAAGGGGGTTGTTAGAGAAATTTTTGTTTCACAGATATAATTGGTGATTTTAATCACATCCGAATCTGCCATGCCTGCGTTTTTCTCTCACAACCTCTGAGAAAATTCCAGAGCAAATTAGCTACCGTTTTCCAGCAAACTAATCCTGTCCGAATGCAATGTTGGTAATTGCCGGTGATATTATTTTTCACAATGCGTTTACTTGTGTGTTTTGGCCAACACGAATGGCCGTAGATGCTCTTACCAAACACACATTTGATATATTTTGATATATAAAAAATTTAAAATAAAATAAATAAACAGATCATGTAAACTGTTAAGACTAGCTATTGTCATATCAATATCAGGTAATACTAACGTTCATTTTTGCACTCGGTTACATATGTTTTAATTAAATGTACCTTTATCAAAATTAAACATGGGTTTACTGCAAAAAAAAATGTGTATTTGTGATTATACTAATTGTAATCAATCCGAATGACTAACGCTATACGCAATGCACGCATACAGGGTGTGTTTTCTCTGTGAGACCTAGATGTACAAAACAGACCCTTCCACCTCTGTAATAAACACGGAGGTGTTAGTCCCGTCCAAAATGTTCAGATCAAATCTAAAGTGTCTGATTCACTCTGTTGCACTTCAGAGTTATCAAACAAAGATGCTCCACAATGTGCTGTGCATGTTTATGTATGAGCTTTTTAAATTATTCTGATGCAGCGGACTAAATAAACTCACACAACTGTGGTATACCATTTACAACTGTCATTTAATGTCAATTAATGTTTAATTCATTTCTATTCTAGATGCTCCAAGAAATGTTGTGGTGACCCTTAATACATCTGCTGAAATAGTGGAGGGAGATTCAGTGACTCTGAGCTGCAGCAGTGACTCAAACCCTCCTGCTCTGAACTTCAGCTGGTTTAAGGAGAATCAAAGCTCAGCTGTTGGATCTGGACAGAGTTTGATCATCTCCAGCTTTAACTCCAGTCACAGTGGACGCTACTATTGTGAGGCTCAGAATCAACACGGCTCTCAGAGATCAGCGTCTGTGTCAGTCTCTGTTCAAGGTATTCACTATCAACAGACACTCTTGTGCTGGTCATGTTTAAATGTATTAAGGCTAAAGTTTATCCAGTCCCATAATACTTCTATTGTCCTGACGTTTAAAGACTTTGATCACAATAAATAGTCATGTCTTTGCTTTTCCTTTTAGGTGCTTGGAATTTCATGTATATCCTTGGTTTGTATGCCACTATTACAGTTGCTGCTGGATTTGGCCTCCTGTTTCTCATCATCATCATCATCATCATCATCATCATCATCCTCATCATTGTGCAAAAAAGGTCAGCAGTCATCAAATCTTAAAAATGTGAATTTGTCTCGCAAATCATTTCAGGTCAGTTTAAGTTTCATAAATGTACTATATCAGGCTTTGATTTAAAATGTTTGCTCATACTTTAACAACAGGAAGAATATAAAAAACAATGGCTCGCAGGACACTGACAATCATTTTAATGGCTCTCAATACATTGAGCCAAAAAGGGTAAGGTTGATCACTGGTACTATTTCTAAAAATACATAAATATGAAATATTAAATAAATCCTAAAAAATATATAAAATATGTGATTGTAAGGCTAATGTGGCAGACATTTCATGGGCCTGCATGTGATTGTGTCTCTTTAAAACCTTTCACATGCGGGGAGCTGATTTAAATGTTTTTATCTTTTTTTTTTATTCACAAGAGAAGCTGAAATAATATGATCCCTGTATTGCAGACATGTGCAGGAAATTCCTCTGAATCTGGAGATGTTGACAAGATACTCTATGCCTCTGTCCAGTCTCACAAAAAAAATAAAGACGCAGAGAGACCTGAAGAGGATGAGGTCCAGTATGCTAGCGTTACATTAAACCAACCTGCTACTGAAGCCAAGTGAGACATTATTATTCCTGTCTTTATCTTTATGACTGTGTGTGGCCTGTATTTAAAATAAGAGCCCAGTTTACTCTGTTAGGTTCAGTTTCTACAAGTATTGAAAGCCAGTCTTAAAAAAGCACTTCTAAAACATCTTTTCAGCTGCAGTTGTATGATATGTGTTGATCATGTTTTCTGTTTGCAGATCTACGGCGGGTCAAGAGGACGATTTCTCTGTGATTTACAGCAGCATCAAAATATCTACCTAACTATGGGACTGAGTCTTGAAAAACCATCTAAACCAGACCATACTAAGGGCTAACATTTTTGCTTTTGCATTTTATTCAATCATGTTTATTTTCTGAGTGTGTGTTATTAACCCCCTGGGGTCTGCAAGCGCATATATGCGTTTTGAGGCTTCTTCTCCTGATGACGCCATCTGCTTGAGTTAAATGCATTGCAGCACTTATGAACCAAAGCCAATTAAACAGCAAACACAGAGTTTGGTCCATCTGATCATATGTGCTGTGTATACATTTGTTTTTATTTATAGTTTTTACTGCAGGAACATGAAGATGTGTCAGTGATTAAGGTGAGAGCGGTGAGTGGCATCAGCTCAGCTTTAGGAGAAAAAAAATATTCTGCAATATGTTCTTTGCTAATATAAGGATACAAACACTTAAGTAATTTCAGAGTTTTTTCTTGAAACTAACACTGCTATAAACTGTATATAAACTGCTATAAAATGTGTCATGTAGTGCACCTATATATTTAAAATAATCAATATTGCATTGAATCAAATCGAATTGTGAGAATTGTGTTTAGTTTATTTTTAAATGAACAAATTGTGGCAGGTATATCTTTCCATCAATAAACGGAAATGCATTTTTATTTCAAGATTTGGCCATGTTCGTTCACTTTGCGTTTCAGACCTTTTCATTCAGTATTTTTTCAGAGCAAGAAAGTTACTAAAAAAGTCAGAAGATTTGGTTTATCTTCCAGTAAATTTAATACGGCTATGTATACACATACAAAAGGCTTTGACAAACGGTTTGCAATAATCAATTAGCTTATTGTTGTATGAATGTTGATTGGTGATATGTTGGGAATGACACAGCCTACTGGTTTAGGATTTAATTGCTGCCATGATGGTGAAGACTTGAAATATAAAGCCTGATGAAGAAAGTGTACACACACATTGCAGTTAACTAACTAAGAACACTTAAGATCTACTCAAGGGTAAAGTATTTTGGGTAGGTGCTGCAAAAAACAGTTGTATTTATTTTTCTTTAGATTGTACTGATGTGCCTGCAGTCAATGAATCTAACAATGTGCTACGCTCCACATCTAGATCTGAATACCTGTAAAGTAGATGTACACATTTCTTCACACAGTTCTTGTTTTGCTTTGCTATATGTTTTCTCTATATAGAGAATTTTTTACACATCAGTGTATCGGGTGTCAGTTGTTCAAAACAGTAAACTGTGAACAGGATTGACTTGATTGACATATTTGTAAACCTTGTACCATATATATGACTTTTGCCAAGGTGTTTGTATTCTTCAGAAATGGACAAACTTGTGCCTTGAACATTTGGGATTGAGTATATGGATTGCATATGTTCTATAGATTTCCATATATAGCATCTTCCTGGGTAGTGTTGAACAGTAGGTTCTGGTAGATTGCGTCTGATTGGCTCTCGACCTTAGACCTGGTACTGGATTTATTTATGGTGGCGTAGGGTCTGTCATCAGGAGCGTTCTGAAACACATCATCAGCATAAATTACAATCATAAATCACGATTCTATTGGTAATAAGCTATTGAAGTGATTTATAAAGTAAGCAGAAGTTGTGGGTTTGTAGTGATTCAGATCTTATGATGTTTCTGTGCTTCACTCACCTCTGCAATGTGATGGGAAGTGTATATGGATCTGTTAATAACGTGTCCTGAAATAAACCCAAAGATAAAGTTTTTCAAAGTTTTTTTAGAGAGTTTCAGATGTAGTATTTAAATGTTTACACACTTGACTTCTTGACTCCTTTTCTGCACAGGAAAACAGTGACCAGTCCAACTGCAAACATGATGACTATGATGGCCAGACCACCAGCAGCGTAAGGAATATAATACAAAGGACCAGATGCTTTCACAAAACCTTTAAAAAAAGAGGACTTAACAACATCAGTAAACACTTCACTCCACTTTTTGAAAATGTGCTCATTTTCCAACTCCCCTAGAGTTAAACATTTGAGTTTTACCATTGCATTTTTAAGACTTGCAAAATCGGCTCAATGCATATGAAAACAGTAAAACTCAACTGCTGGAAGTTGTAAAATGAGCATATCAAAAAAAATAAATAAATAGTGAAGTGTTCCTTTAAGACAGAATGCATGCATTGAACTAAGAGGTTTGACTACCTGTTGATGTCATTGAGAGTGTGCTGTCCTTAGAGGTTGAAGATACAAAAACGGAGTGTCTTGATTTGGTCGAGTGCATTTCAGTGCTTGTTTGTATTTCCATCATCCTGTGATGAGTGACTTCTTCCGTGTTTCCAGTGTCCGCTATTTGTAAAGTTTTAAGAGTAATTATAGACCCTTTCGCACCACTTTAGTTTCAGAACTGAAAATACAGCAATAAAGTGTAGGGGTGAAACTATTTCCCACTACAATTTAAAGGTTAAACGGTGGGTACTAAGAAGTGACGTGTGCTGGTTAACAGCTACATCATTTGCGCCGTTCAACAAGAGAAACAAAGACGTAGAACATTGGCGACAGGAAGATGCTGCGATCGGAGCTGTGTTTTAATTGTATCTTTGTAATTGTAATTTCACAATGGACATGGAATGACATATTTGTCAAGCGATTGAAAAATGGAAAGAAATCTCCAGCGATAACTAGCAGTGCTCCATGTCATTAAGGCTAATAGAAGCAAAAATAAACAAAATAAGTTGATACAATGTTTAATTCATGGTGGGCGAGGGCGCTTTGGTACAGTACGTGTCTAGCCAATCAGCGTACACTTACATCACTGATAGTTCCTAGTACTTTTTAAGACCCTACACTAAAATACGAGCCAATTTAGTTCCTCCAAGTTGCATCCTAGTTCCTGCGGTACGAACATGCTACAAAGTGTGTAGTTCCACAATTAGCCAGGGTACTACGAAATGGTTCCTGCGGTGCGAAAGGACCTTATATGTCTGTATTTCTGGTGCCAGCCTAAAGAAAAGCTCTTGAAAGCTTCTTATTTTGCCATTTAATATGAAACAACATGATAGACCGATAACTCTTCATTACTGTGTCTCACATGCAATAATGCTATTAGGAATATAAGATTAAAGGCACAATATGTAACCTGCACAGTTATATATTTAATGCAGTTGTGTAGTTATGTTATCTCAATTCAAAGAAATTCCAGATTTAAATAATGAACCTTCCCTGTTCATTGTTATGCAATATCAGACACTATCCTTGGTTTCCGCCTATGAATACTATGGCAACACACATGGGCAAATGAGGAAGTGGTAGTTGTTTATAGGGCATTTGGGTATCATGGATCATGATTACACTGTCCACAATCCCAAATAACGTAGATGTATACAAACTAAGGCAAGAAGATATTGGAACAGAACAGTCAACGATAGAAAACGAGAACAGATATCGGTTTCCGAAATGGAAAGAGCTTTGTGAAAACCTTGAACTGGAGAGAGTTCATGCACATGATTTGTGAAAATGTCATTTCCTAATGTTCCATGCTCCATCATCTGACTTTGCCTCTGTTATTGTTTTGAAAATGCGACCTCTAGTGGTGAAAACTTACATATTGTGCCTTTAAGCATCTGGTACTGTTATGAAATGCATAATATTGCTCAACATCCTTACCTTTAGATACTATGATTTTGATTTCCTTATATGTGTCTTTACCAACTCTTTCCACTCCACACCAGTAAATGCCAGAGTCTGACTCCTGTAGATCAGTGATGCTCACAGTGAAGGTTCCATCTCCGTAATCCTTCAGAGTGTATCTCCCTGTAGGTGTCTGGGTAGACTTCACAACTATATCGCTGTCTTTACATGGATCTCTGCAGAAATATTTTATGTTGGTTGAAGCCCAGCTGTGGGAACATGTAATTGTGATGCTTCCTCTACTGTATCCTTCTATAGAAATTTCACCAGCAGCTGAATGAAATTCTGTTAGATAAACAAATGTCTGTTAGGGTTAAGGAGGGAGTTTGTAGCAAATATTGTGTTGGTACTGTCAGTTCCTCTTCAAGACTCAATTCAGCTATTCATCACTCGTTTCAGCTTTTCATTTGCAAGTGTAACTGCAAGTGTACTGCACTTATGGTCCAACGATATTACAAAAGGAAGTGTGAATGTTTCACAACCACTGTATTTATTTCCTATAAACGTGTTATTTACAGCGCATATGCTAACTAAAAGATACAGTCAGTGGAGAAATGAATTGATTGAGTAGAGTTTTGTTCCAGCCCTAATCAAACAAAACTACAGGCAGGTGTTGGAGCTGAACTCTAGCAGGACTGTTGCTCTCTAGGACCAAATTTTCCAGAGAGGTCAGAGAGATCAAGCTAACACACATTAACTAGTCTGACCTCCTGTGATCAGCTAGAGCAGGGGTCTCAAACGCAGTTCCTGGAAGGCCAGAGCCATGCACAATGTGGCTCGCTTACTGTTTTTTTTTCATAAGGCATTTCAGTTAAATGCATAAAAATTTGTTATACCTACGAATTACTTGAAATTTGTTATATGCAGTTTCTCGCAGTTACAAAAATTGTTAACTGTTTAAAAAATACAAATTTTCCTACCAACTGTTTCAGATGACTTAATTGCTGTGACATTTTAGCATTTCATCTGACATTACAAACTATTAACAAACTAGCTAATTTAAATATACCCTAAACGTCTATTGACTTACAAATTACTGAATCACACATCTAGCCTTAAGAACTTACCAGTCAGAAACATCCCAAGCCAGAGAACACGGAGGAACACCATTTTGTATAGAGATACTATTAAGTCCAGTCTATTCCAGATTTAGTTTTTAATGCTGTAATATTGACCGAATGTTGTACTCTGTTATACCAGACAAGTGCATGGATAAACATATGCCTATGTTCTCCTGTACACTCTTTCTTACATGTAAGGTGGTTTCTAGACGCCCACACACTCAAATCCATAACCTGACCACTTCCTCTTGACTAACTTTTGGTTTAAATGGACATTCCCCTTTTGCACCGGACCAAGATCAGGTTAATTCTGCCTGTCATTATTGATAATGTGGGTTAATAATTGTGAAGTGTGCAGTCTGATTCTAGACCCATGTGAAACAATCCCTTCTGAGAGTCATGTGCTGCCGGTACGTAGTCAGAATGATATTTCAGTGTTTAGGAAGTAGTGGGAATAAGTTGTTGATTAGTAACACTTTAAACAACAAAAAATGTTTTTCCAGCTGTGTTGTCTTTACCCGAATACAGAACATTTAAAGGAAAGGACATGAGATACAGCCAAGTATGGTTTACGATGCTAAGAATTTGTGAATCAGTGAGAAGTGAATAACCACAGTGCATAACACACACACACACACACACACACACACACACACACGCCTACAATCCCTCCCAGACCTGGGCCTTGAACCCGCAACCTCAAGGCCATCTCCCTATCCATTAATATTTTTATTTATGAAGTTTTCATCTCCAGCTTTTAATTTGTAGTTTCTTGGTGTAAATGTAATTTGAATTCTGTCAACCTAAATTAGATTCATTACATTTTTTTTGTTTTAAATATAGTCAGTTTAGTTGTAGTTTAGTTTGAAAATCTACATAGCAGTCACTTCCCTTACAATGACGTGCCTGATTTTCACTTTCTTTGATATTTAGTTTTTTGGTTTCTGTTCATATTCATAGTTTGAGTCTCTCTGATAGTTTGCAGAAGTTTATAGAATATTCCAGGAACTTAAAATATTAAATTAGACCTTTGTGTGTGTGTGCAGTTATTGCAAATGAACAGAAACAATATATCATCAGATATCCAGGGGTCAGAAAGAAAACGTCCTGCCTTATTCTCTGCTGCAATTCTGTGTTTTAAAAACATGTTATAAGGGCAGAAAAAACTGTAGGAGAAACTGTTATGAGGTGATTCTGGCAAAATCCTAACGTTATGGATGAGTTAATTGTTTATGATAGCAGGTCATTGTAAAGCAAAGAAAAGAAAGAAACAAGGCACACAAAACATGAAGAATCAACATATGAATCTCAACAATGGTGACAATCAACAGAATATTTATGTAAATAAATCTGTGAATATCAAAAAACAAGCTACTAAGCAGTCACAACACGAATAGCAACAAGCAAAAGCAAACATTTATTCATATTGCAGTGCATTCTGGGAGCCATTGATGAGTTATGATCCGTGAATTATCGGGCCATTACATGACAACGAAGGACCAGCCAATACCAACTGACCATATTATCGTAAGCCTTTCTTTTTGTTTTTTTTTGCCATAAATACTGAGTTATTCAAACAGAGTCAGAGCTGTTGAAGAAATGAAGTCAAGGGTCAAGAGGTCAACTATAGCAAACACTGATCACATTAATGGTGGCTTTAAACAAATCATTCAACATTTCAGTACAATCTTTTTTAATTATTATTATATAAATGTGGTTCGGGTTATCTGTACACATGTAGATCTGGAATTGTTCATAACAGATGCAGCTGTTAGAGATTTCCATATACTTCAACTGATTGGACCTTGCTGAGATTTAGTTTCTGATAGACTGAATCTGTTTTGCTTTTTCTGACTTGTTTGTCTGTAGATTTCATCTCCGTGCTGTTCTGTGCAAAAAACGAAGGCCCACTGTTAATGTGGCTGCCAGGCATTTGTAAAAAGATTAGAGATTGGACAAGAGGTAAGGATGTTTAGTTTAGTTTGTGGTCAGTATCTGCCTTGCAGAAACACTGGCGTCACTCACCTTTGCATTTTGACATGCATTGTTTCTGTTGACAGGCGTTGCTGTTGCACAACCTAAGAAAATTGAGAAAAGAGATAAGAATGTATCTATTTTTTTCAGATATTGAGTTATTTTAGTATTTAACGCAGTCTTTGTATATAAATGTGCACATACTTTCTGAGGTCTCAACTATCTTTCTGCACAGATGGCCAGACACATTAAAAATAAGATTGCTGCTATGGACAGACCACCTACAAAATATTGCGACGTATCTGCAGACACTGAGGAAGTGAGAAATAAAACTGGCATGAATCAATCTTCACATTAAATAGGAAATTGCAAATGAGCAACAAATGTGAAAAATCTGTGATTATAAAACATTGTCTTGGAGTTAACCTTACGCATGCTATTCCGGTTCAAGTGTGTAGCCCTGCTTAATGTGTACTGTACATGATTCATAAAAAGGCTGAAGTTGTTACCTGTTGCTGAGGGAGAGAGTGTGATGTCATCAGGGCTTGAACCTCTGGAAGTTTGGCTTGCTGAGGTAGATGGAGATCTAGTTGTGAACAAATACAGGGATGTTTGTATTTCTTTGTATGCTTCTGTGGTAATGGTGATGCTTGAGTCTATGTGTGGGGAAAGAAAATTTCACTCCAACAATAAAATAGAGAAATGCTTTGGAGACAAGTTGTCATTCGAGCCTGTCCTCCAGTGGCGCCCCTGGCCGACTCCTGGCCACCCCACTGGCCAGTGTTAATTGTAGTACTGTAGTATCAGTTATGAATACTTTTCAGTCCAAATTCACAGCCAGCCAGGCAAGCCACTCTAGTATAGCAGTAGACGTTTCCTTAAGTCTTTTTCTGATACTTTTCTACAGGCCAGTTTACTACAACAGTAAAT
>JAUCMT010000001.1:23998151-24010216 GCA_032357475.1 Enteromius thamalakanensis
ACCCAAACCTCATAAAACCCCCCAAAGCTGCTCTGATTCTTCTTTGCAGCTGTTTGGCCAAAAGGAAGAAAACGCCCCTGTTTTGTTATTAAGCCTAATTCTTTAAAGTTTTTAGTTTCTTTACATAAACAAGTGACCGCTGAGAAATTGATTTCAGTATAAAATTCAAGTTTAAACCTTTCTTTTGACACCAGACATGATAGTGAAAAACCCATATTTTCATACATTTTAAGGTTGATGAATTTCCATGGTCTTGAGGAGAAGGAATGTGAGCAGGAGATGATGGCTCGGTGAAGGGAGGGGAGGGGAAGTCGTAAAAGTCCCTGCCATCTGGGAGCAGAGTGTCAATGACAATTGTTAGAAATCTGTTCTTGTCTTTTACGGCCTGTCCCTGGGCCCGGGAATTCCTCTGCCTTGTGTTTCTCATGCCTGACAGCAAAAGACGTGCAATTCAGCTTTTCCTGGACAGATTAAATCCTGGACAGATTAAATTAAATTTCTTCAAACCTTACAAGGTGTTTTGGAACCGACATACTCATGGTATATAAGTTAACCAAGCTTTCTGGGATACCCCCCTGGACACATGTGACAACAACAGTGTTTCTGTGGGCATGGCATCATCCTGCATTTGTATTTATTATTTTTCTGCTTATCTGTTTACTTGCTGATGGAGTTACTTCACTTTAGAAGTCAGATTGCGAGTTCTTACTTAGTATTCAAAGCGTAGTCACAGATATTCAATAAGTGGACGAACACTGTCAGATTGCTTGACCCATCTACCTATCTAATGTCTACTTCATCTGAAGAAACAGCATAGAAAATAGGGAAGGAAAGGACGTCAACTGGATAATTTTAACCAATCAGAGACAATGATCCAATATAGAGCTGGGAATACATGGTCTTGTGGATGTGGAATAAACCTCCACAATCTTGAAATGCTGGAGTTTGTTTCAAACCAGAAGCTGTCTATGAAGACCCTCTTAAATTCCTCCACTATTAACAAACTGAGGTTGGCTTTAATAAATGCTCATGGAACATATATTCAGTACAATGAAAAACAAAATATTAACCTACATCAAAAAGTATCCCCTCTCTTTGTTTTTATTTTTACATTTTATTTAGATGTTAAATTATTCTCACAAAGTCACTCCTCTCGTCCCTTTCTTGTCCAGATCAGGCAGCAGTACAGGAAGTTCTTTGGATGTCTTTGCTGTGGACACAAACCCAACAACATCGAAAGTGTTCCAGCAATGCCACGAACAAGTATGATGTCCAGGAAATGAATGAAGTGCGATTATCAGTAAAATATCACAATCAGCACTTTTTGATATTACATGCTGTCCTCAAATTTTATCTGTATATTAGCATTTACCTCATATTACAAACATCCCAGTTTAAAGCTGTCATTAATTTTTATCCAGTCTACAAACTTACTTTTATTTAATTATTTATTTTCTTATATTCCTTGATCTATTATTTAGTCTACTTTTGTACGACTGAGACCATTGTATCACCCTGAGGCTATTCAGATACCAAACATAAATGTAAATAGTGCTTGCATTCATAAAGAACATTATACCATTGACCATCTGAGTGAGCCAAGAGGAGGGATGATGGGTAAGGGGATAAAAAAGAACTGATGCATATTTGAGAAGGACTTGGAAACAGATGCCTGTATGTCAATACACTGTGTGTATGTCTTGCCTTTCTCAGAAGATTACTGTAATGATTGTGGCTGAAGCGTTCGGATCCATATGCATAAAACTATGCATATTTATTCCAACAATTGTCAGGGTCAAATCAACAGGCAAACAAGTATGTAGGAGACACAGCACAGAGGTGGTCAGATATACAAGGCAAAGAGTCGAGGCCAGCAGCAAACAATCACACAAATATTAGAATGGGCAGAGGTCAAGACACAAAACAAAAAAACGGGTATGAACACTTGAATAGCCAGAACAAATCAATACTTTGCAAATAACTGTGTGAATGAGACAGTAAAACAGTGAGTGTGATTAGGTGTGGTGACAACAACAGCTTATGGTGATGACTGCAGTATGTAAACAGGTGTACTGTAGGTGTGCAGTGCATGCTGGGATATTGAATCCATGATAGAATGAGAGTCCTAGGGAGGTGAAGGGATGCGAGTGCCCTCTAGAGGCGCTTGCATGGAACTCTTGACAATTACAGTAATACAATTCTTATACATCACTTTTTTGTAATTTTAAATAAACTATCTGGTATTTAAATTTGCCACTATCTTGCCTGATGCTTTTCAAACAATTTTCTTCACGTTGACGTGAACAATGCATGCACTGTATATATATATATGAAAAGCGATGCATATCCTTCAATGCAAAGACTATGGTGTAGGACTGAAACTGAAATATAAATCAGCCTTAGATACAACACTTTTTAAAGTGAGAGGCAGCCTAGCAACGGTTGCAAATGTGCCCCAAAATAGAAATGTTTATAAATAATTCCAATTAATTATAATTCATTACAATTATAGAATTACATTTACATAAAGTAATCCGTTCATCCAGCAAACATTAAATGTTAATATCAATTGAAAATAGGAAAGAATATTTTTTTGACCACAAAAAAATGTCCTCCTATATGGTCGAATGCATTAGACCATATAGCATAAATCAATATCATAACGGGACATTCATTCGCAAGGCAGAATCAGAGACTCATGTAATTCCATTAAAGTCCATGTAATTTCATTGGGTTACAAATGATAAAAACCTGATAAAAAAAAACGTACAGTAATGAATTTGTGGAAGTATTTTAATAATACACTATGAAGGAACTGGACCTGTGACGTATTATTGTATACACATTTGTATATTAATTTGAATTTGTTCACACATTTGCTTATACAATGATGAACAAATAACATCTCTGTGAACATCTGGTCTGTGAGAATCATTGTGTGTCAGCTCACAACTAAGATCAGGTAAGGCTTTCTGCTAATGATTCTCATCAGTCTTTTTCAGTCTCAAACTACAGCATATGTTGATGCCTTGTATATTATTATGGATAAAATACATACATTCATGCATATATATATATATATATATATATATATATATATAAACAAATACTTGTATATGTAAATATTTATACACTCTCAGAAATAAAGGTACAAAAGCTGTCACTGGGGCGGTACCTTTTCAGCAGGTACACTTTTGTACCGAGTATTAGGTTCAAATATGCACACTTTAAGTACTAATATGTACAAAAAATAAACCCTTAGGTACAAACATGTCTCTTTCGAAAAGGTACCACCTCAGTGACAGCTTTTGTACCTTTATTTCTGAAAATGTATATAAAAACAAAAAAAGAGATGTGTGTTTTAAATGGTCACCAGTGAGATGAAAGGACAGCTGGTTATCCTTGCGTGCTAGACTTGTTGTAACCATATGTACAGTACCCCCAGACAAATCTGAGAACTTGTAAGTGTCTTAATGAAAGAGAAAAGTGAAATCTCACAGCATGACTACTGCAGTCCATGAGGATGAGGTTACTATATTATTAAAAGAGTTCCTGGCACACAAGATACTCTCTGCAACGTTTGATATGGGTCTCCATTTTTTTATGATTTTGACTCTGTCTCTGAAACTTGTTCAGTTTGCACCTCAGTTGTACGATTTTATGGCTTTTTGTTATTTCACAAATGGGGCTTAGCTTAAGCCAGCACTAGGCATTAGTTAAATTAAGATATTTAAGCCACTTTTTAAAAAAATGCCTTATAAGAACATATTACAGATGTGCATATTAACACAGAACAATGACACTGACATGTTTCAAAATATGTCAAACAATATTTTCATTTGAGACAGCTCAAACATGCAATTTAGTCGGGGACTAGCTTAAGCCTTGTCTGTGGAACTGGAGGTATATGTCAATACAAATATTTACATTTGTTTAAAAAATACCCTTGAAACGAAGGCATTTAAACATGCAGAGTTCTATCTATTAATTATTTTTTGTTTCAAATATAAATGTTTAAAGCTCTCCTAGTTTATAACTTTCGTAATATGTAAATCAATAAATTCTGTGGAATTTTCCATGTGTGTTAGACACAAAGAGGAAACCAACAGAAGTCATGCATCAGTGACAAACTTATTTGTTTTTTGTTTTACCTCTCAGAACAATAAAGAAAGTTCATCCTCTGAACTGGCTTGTGGACATAGAGAAATACATTCAATGATGATGGTTTCCTATCTTCATAAAAGTGAGTTGGGTTTTGTTTCTTCATGATTTGAAAATACTAATTTACACTGCCCCTACAAACCTTTAAGTAATCCCTTTTAAGACAAACTGAAGTCAGAAGATGAATGCAGTTAAATCCAAACAGTTGTTAGTTGTAATAAGATTTAGGTTTTCACTGATTTTGATTTTTTTGCCACGATTTTTTTTTTCTTCATATTTCAGGGTTTATAAGAGCACTTACTATCATCTCTGTTATCCTGTGTAAGTATAGTGTAAACCAACCAACTTCTAAATCAGAAAAATATCCTAACAGTAATCCATATGACTATTCAGCTGTCTTCCATGGCTTCTAAGTCAGTTATGTTCTCATTATCTTCTCCTTCTCCAAAGTTCTGGGATAAATTAAAAAGTCTAAATTAAAAAGATTAAAATAAATAGATAAATAAAAAAGTGCATCAAGCTGGTCTACTGCATGGGATTCAGGCATAATGTGCTGGAACTGGCTTTTTAACCCTTTTCAGTCTAGTTATCTTGTGTAAGTCTTGTGCCTTTTGTACGTAGCTGTCATGTTCAGCTGGAGATGCCAGTCTGCTGATTGCACTCCAGCCCCAGCAAACTGTTTTATGTCTGTTTTCACCCGTTGGACTAATTATCAATGAACTCATGTCTCCGCCTACCTTGTCTGCTGTCTTTGTTGCTCGTTCATGTCTCCGCCCCTCTTGTTTGTTGTCAGGGTGTTTCATTGTTTCTCCGCCTTATGTCACATGTATAAATACCCCGGAAGTCCTCTGTTAGTCGCTGGTCAATGTTGAATGTACCCCGTTGTCGAGCCATCCGTGTTTTCCTGTGTCCTTAGTGTTTTTCTGTGTTTCTCTGTCTCCCTGGATCTGGACCTTCGCCTGCACTCACACTTATTGCTCTTGCCTCATGGACTCTGTTTGTCTCTTCGCCTGACCATTTGCCACGAACTCTGTTGATTCTCTTGCTGTTGCCTCTGATATGCCCGTCTGCCAGTTTAAACCTTGCTGCCTGTTCCACTCTGTGTGTGCTTAAATATTAAACATTGTTGCATATAGATCCATATGCCTTCCCATGTCTCAATCGTTACAGTAGCATTATTTGAGTATTGTGTGCATTGTTTATTTATTTTTATTTTTATGGATTCAGTGGTATTCATCAATTATTTTATTTATTTATTTTTCGAGCTGGTACTAACACCAGCAGCACCAATACAACAGTCACACCAGAGACGACCTCACTTGGTAATGAAATGTGATGTCTCTTATTTAACTGATATCATCATCAATGTCTTTTAATTTGAAGTGTATTTGTGTCTCTAGGTAAAAACAGGAAATACAAGCAAATTAACCATGTAGATAATTGGAGAAATTTTTTTGTATGTCTTTTTGTGTCATCGATATTCATTAGTCATTATTTTTCAGCTGTTTTTGCCAGCACTATCCTCCCTCATACTACAGTCACACCAGAGACAAGCTCAGCTGGTAATGAAGTCTGATTTGTCCTCTGTTGAATTGTGTTTTGACTAAATGTTTGTGGATCTGTAGAATTAAACCTGTATGAGTGTGCTCAAGTGTTTAAGATGTACAGTAAGAGCAGTGTTAAAAATGTTTATTAATTACTATTCATTTAAACTTACAGATGTTCACAAAATTAACGTCAGCTTTGCAACTGACACACCAGCAAACATCTCAAGGTTACAAAATGGTAACATAACTCACTGTACTCTTGAGACCATGATATGAGTTTAATATTGAAACATAAAAGAAGTTAAAACAGTAATTGTCAGACTTTCTTCCTTAATTCTGAATAATTTAAATCTATAATCATGACCCTCCATAATACCGGTATTTACTAAAAACACAGCATCTAAGTTTGACTTAACATTCTTCTATATGTTTGTTGTTTC
The DNA here is from genome assembly GCA_032357475.1 of Enteromius thamalakanensis. Classification (NCBI taxonomy): domain Eukaryota; kingdom Metazoa; phylum Chordata; class Actinopteri; order Cypriniformes; family Cyprinidae; genus Enteromius; species Enteromius thamalakanensis. Next base: position 24,004,300 of record JAUCMT010000001.1, read on the forward strand.
AGTAACTTTAGACCTGGGGAATTCCACAACATTTACTAGTTTCACTACATCAGGTAAGGGCAATGCTGGACTGGACTGTATATTGAAAAATGATTGTCCATTATCAGTGTCTTCATGAGGACCACAGTCTTAATAATTACGAAAGATCAGTCCTGAACCAGGTACAGGGCAAATACAACATAGATGAGACCAGTCAAACTGAACTGAAAAATTATTTAGTGCCCAAGCAGTATATTTGCTAGGGCATTACTAGATGTACCCTTTTTATTCCAGTTTTCATGTGTAAGTCCAAAACATTCTCACTCCTGAAGGTGCGAATGAAGAGTCAAGCGCGAGTGATTTACATGTTAAGTCAATGCAAAGACGCGAATAGACATCCTGCGGCGCGAATCGCGCGAAAAAGAAATTTGTAAAAATTCATACAATTTCTTATAAATCGTACATATTTTACGAGTTGCCAATTCGTATGAATTTGTACAAAAGGCCTACACCTGACCTTGCCCCTAAACAGGGTTTTAGACAAATCATACAAAATCGTACGAGTGAGGTCATATGAATTGGCACAAATTTGGCACCTTTTACGAATACGTACAAAATGGTTGTGAGACTGTGTTGAGTCTTGTACACAGTACTAATTGAGTATTGTATACATTTATTTATTTATTTTCTGTGGTATTAATCAATACCTTTTCCCCCAGCTTGTTTTAACATCAGCAGCACCAATACAACAGTCACACCAGGGATGACCTCAAATGGTAATGTAGTCTGATGTCTCCTCTTAATTAATTTATATTATCAGTAGTGTCTTTTATTTTGAAGTTTAGTTACAGTTCCTCTTTGTTTCATGCTTCCTTTGTCCTCATATATCTCTAACTTGTCTATGCGTCAGGTTGTGATTGGTTGTCCAGGTCATGTGTCTTGTTCCCATTGATTGATTCTTGTCATGTGGCACTTATTGTTCGGTATTTAATAGGCGCGTTCGGCTTCATGCGGCACTGCAAGAAATCAGCTGCCGTCTTACAAAACAATGCATTCTGGTAAGATCGTTTGTCCAACTTTGGACGCTGCAGCCACCTTTCGATCACATGTGCCATCAAAGTACCATAAGAGCAAAACGAGAGCAGTTGCAGAGGTCAGGCGCTGCAGTTGCTCAAAATCGGCTGCGAAAGGCTTGATGACGACACACTTTTTCTCATTGGTCAGATTATGTGACGACAATCACGATGTGTGCTGCCTTTTTTTTTTTTTTTAATATGGTCTGCCATAATGACGCTGATTCAGCACACTACGGAAACCTATAAGTGTCCGACCTGACGGCCGTCTCTTTATTCCTCCCCAGACTGCAAGGGGCTGCTCTCGCCAGCCGGTGGCAGGCTAGTGTAGTGCATCTTGAACGCATCTATTGCCTTTGTAGCCATTGTATCTTGTGTATTGATGTTGTAACCCGCTGTCAGTGAGTCATGTGAGTGGCTGTGTCATAAGCATTAATGTCAAGGAAAATTATTAATACTTGAGAGCGGCCACGTACAGTACCTGTATGAGGTGGTCCTTGGAGGTTCTAGTACTTAAATTATGAATTATCACATGAGTTTTACATACACTAAGTGACTGAACTGGTATTTTTACACATTTGTATTGTTTACTATTTATATTCAACAGTCATTATGTTTTTCAGCAGTTACTAACATCACCAGCCCTCATACAACATTCGCACCAGAGACAAGTTCAGCTGGTAATGTAATCTGATGTTTTCTCTGTTTTTTCCTCGTGTGTTCAGCTATTGATTCTAAAATGTTTTTCTACGTTTATATTAATTCAAAATAAAACTTTATTACTAAGCCTTTATTACTAACTAAAATCTAAGCTGGCTTGTGTAATGGATTGAGAAGATAATTAAATAAACAATATGAACTATTTATAAAAATTATCATCTCTAAAAATTAGATTTTATCTTTAATATTTTTTTACTATGTAACTTTCTTTAATTTGGAGTAAGAGGGAGACTGGCTTTATTGCATCAGATATGTGTCATTTTGCTTGTAGCTGATTGGTCAGATTTCAGTTTGAGATCTCTAACCCAGAACATAACCTGCCCTGGGGCAGGTTAGCTGTGTAGCGTAAGTTAATATGGTCACCGTGATTTTGCCAAGTTAGACATGATCCTGGATGTTGATCCTGGGTCAACATTATTGTCCAAATATATAAACTTATCCCAATCCTTACCCTTAAACCTACCCCTACCCAAAATGTATGCTTAAAATCAGTGGGAAATAATAGCTGATTAAAAAGGGTGCAGAAGCACCTAACCATGATTATAAGCCTAAAACAGATATTTACAGAAAAATTATTCCTCAATTCTGATTGGGTGATTGGAAATTTGTTTCAGGATCAACAAGGATGTTGATCCAGGAACATCTTGTACTTAGTGAAATTATGCTCATCAAGTTGGTCTGGCGTTTGTTACGAAAGAGGTTGGGAGAAGTAGCGAGTTCATGTGCAAACAGTAATTTATTAAAGGCTCAGGGTCAGGATAACAATAGTTGTGCGCCAGCAGACAGTGTTACAGGAGACAAAAACAGAGGCAGAGTTGAAAAACAAAGCAAAAGGTCAAAATACCAGTAAACAGGGTCCTTGGGGAGAGACAGAGGGAAAGTCCATATCCAGGCAGAAATCGTCAACAGAAAATCCAACAGACAGAATAGCGAGGTATCAGAAACACGAATGAATTGTTACAACAAACAATGAACCGTGAACAACACTCAAACATAGGGAGGCTTTATACAGTGAAAACTAGGTCAGGGGGTGGAGCCAACAATCAAACACCAAGACAACCAACAAGGGGGTGGAGACAAACAATGAAGCACTTAGACAACAAACGAGTGGGCGGAGACATGAGTTCATTGATGAGAATCCATGAATGAAAACAGACATAAAACACAGAGAGTTTGATCTGGGCTGGCACTTCCAGCTGACTGTGACAGCGATGAACATTGATTGAAGCCAAATCAATTTAATTGTACATAAAACAAAACCAGCTAAATCAGGTTAATGGTACAGGCCCCAGATTTGTCAGTGTGTTTGTTTTTCTAGGTAAAATGGGAGAAAAGAGTGAAATGTGCAGTTCTAGATAATATTTTTTATGTGTCCTTTGTTGTTTCATTGATATTCATCAGTCATTATTTTTCAGCTGTTTTTGCCAGCACTATCCTCCCTCATACTACAGTCACACCAGAGACAAGCTCAGCTGGTAATGTAGTCTGATTTGTCCTCTGTTGAATTTTTTTTTAACTAAATGTTTGTGGATCTGTAGAATTAAACCTGTATGAGTGTTATTCAGGGTAAAAACAAGTGTTTAAGAGGTAAAGTAAGACATTTATCTGAAAATAAATGTTTATTAATTATTATTCATTTAAACTTTCAGATGTTCACAACATTAACGTCAGCTTTACAACACACACACCAGTGAACATCTCAAGTGGTAATGTAACTCACTGTACTCTTAAGACCATGATATGAGTTTAATTAGTGAAATATAAAAGAAGTTAACACAGTAATTGTCAGCCTTTTTCCTTCATTTTGAATAATTTAAATCTATAATAGTGACCCTCCATAATAGCGGTATTCATAAAAAAAACAACCCAACCTCATCCTAAAATAAAACTGACCACAAACACCATAATCAACAATATGCATCCACAGAATTTAATTTCAATGTTTCAATATTTTGACACAAATTACTTTATTTAAATGTTAATTAATAATGTACGTGGCACTGAGTTGTTAAAATTGGTTGATGACGTCATGGACCAATTATTCAGCCTTTTGAACCGGTTCAATTAGCCGAACTTATCAAAAAGAACAGGTTCGCGGAAATGAATCAGACTTTGCATCATTACCAAAGATCAGTCCAGGTACAGGGCAAACACAATCATAACATAGATGAGACCAGTCAAACTGAACTGAAATAAGGAGAATTTAAATACATAGTCCAAACAAGGTTGATCAATAACGGATGCCTGGACAGAATCACGCAATCAACTCAGTAACCATGACAACTAAAGATAATGTAATTTAGTATGTGACATCTAATTTAACAACTGCATATTCCTCTGGTATTGTTTCAGTTCCATTCAGTTATTTATTTTTTGTGTGTATCTCAATGATTGTCTTCAAGATCATCACAAAATGTCTGCTTTAACAGCGGTTTCAGTTCCAGTCACTTGCGCATCTACTGATTCTACATCCACAGGTTAAATGTGACCATTCAAAAAAATGATAATAAATCATCAATTAGATCATCAATTGTTGCAGAACAGAGTAGTTCATCATCTGTTCTTTTTTTAGTTTCTTTACAGCCAGTAACTTCCACAACATCTACTAGTTCTACTTCTACAGGTCAGGATAATTACAGATGGAACTTTTTGTTTATTTATTTATTTATTTATTTTTATTTATTTATTTTTTTAACTCTTTATGATTTTCTTCATGAACAACACAGTAGTGTTGATCTGAATGTGATTTAAAATCTGTTTCCGTTTGGTATTGTTTCAGTTCTTTTACCACCAGTCACTTCCACAATATCTACTATCTCTACCACCACAGGTGAGAGTAGTTCTAGACTAAATGTAACTATTTAAAATAAATCATTCAATGATTTTCTTGTTGCAGAACACAGTATTTAATCTTCTGAGATTGATTTAGCATCTTTTTCTTTCTTTTTTTTTCTTCTTCATTACAGTTTCTTTAGAGCCTGTACAGTTCACAACACCTACTAGTTCAACTTCTACAGGTAAGGATAATGCTAGACTGTATGTGGCTTCTTAAAAGAAATCCCTTCTGGTGAATTCCCTCACGATGTAGTTCATCATATGAGTTTGATTTAACATCTGTTTTCATTTGGGATTGTTTTTAGTTTCTTCACACATAGTCAATTCCACAACATCTACCATCAGTCTCAATACTACAGGTAAATGTGTTACTGAACTGTAATGTAGCTTTCAAGAGACGATCCTCCTAATTATATATATATATATATATATATATATTTTTTTTTTTTTTTACAGTGTCCTCAGATCCTGTAACTTCCACAGCACATACTAATACAACTTTTACAGGTGATGATAATTATTGACTGAATGTGGCTTCTTAAAATAAATTTCTCCTGGTGATTTTTTCTTAGGATGTAGTTCATTATTTGAGTCTGATTGTCAATTGTTTCCGTCTGGTATTGTTTAAGTTTCTTTACATACCGTCACTTCCGCAACAACTTCTACTACCACAGGTAAAAATATTTCTAGATTGAATGTAACTAGGTAAAATAAATCCCTCAATGATTTTCAGTAGTTCATTGTGTCACGGTCCGATTGTAGTGAATCAAGAAGGCTGATACAAAGTTCCAATAAATCCAATGTATATTTATTCTCCAACGGGCAAATAAGCAGACAGGTAGTGCATTTACATAAAACAGACGCAAAATAACATTAATCACCGACAAGACAAACTAAACTGGCTTTTATACAGGAGGACATTAGGGAGAAATCAAGACAGGTGAGGAACACAGGTGGATCTAAATTAACTAATCATGACATAACCACAGGAACAATCAAATATGGGCAAACAGGAAATGATATGAAAACGAAACTGAAACCAAAAACAGGAAGACAAGAAAATGAAACTAAACCATAAATACAACAACACAGAACTAAATGAATGTTTAAACATAATTTCTTCGGAATCGCACGAGGACCAGATACCACAACCTGCTACCACTTCTGACGCCAGCACGGCATTTTCCTTCCCTTTCCCTCGGTCACGTAACGTATTCCATGCTCCCATTCACGCATTTTTAATCCATTGATTTATTAAAAGCCCTTTCTAACCTCTAGCGGAGGCTCCCCCGCTTCAACAAGGCTCCCCT
>JAUCMT010000001.1:24025144-24039048 GCA_032357475.1 Enteromius thamalakanensis
TTTCAGTCTTTTCAGTGTGGTTGCTTAACTCTTCATAAACAACTGAAAACGACAGTGTGGACGCGTTTTTAGACAAAAACACCGTTTTCAAATTTCTCTGGATTAGTGTAAAGCCTTAGATGCAACCCTAACTAAACATACCTGATCTAAGAATCAAGTCCTTCAGGCTCAAATGAAAACTACATAGTATGTATGTTGGAGCAGAGTGGGAACAAAACTCTGCAGGGCTCCGGACTCCAGGAACTGAGTTTGACACCCCTGAAATAGTGTAATGATATTAATGAAACCATTATTCTTACGCCAAACAATGTAGTTCCTCAGAAACTGTTGTGTGGTTCCAACCATAGACATAGACCACATTCAACCACTCTAAGCACATAGACATGTCCGCCATCTTGGACGGGTCCACTTGACATCATTCACCATACTGTAGGTCCGCAGACCATCAGGTGTGCAGAATTGTGGCATCTTTCGAATATTTAGTGATTGGTCTGTGAATGATGTGTATGTTATATGGTGGCCCATAGAAACAGTCGGTAATGAGGCATCTACATATATATATATATGGTTCCAACAAAGTGGTTGCCAAGCAACACAGAAATGTAAACAAAGGTGCATGTTTGTAGAGTAATTTCCAACATGGCGACTTCCGCATACCTTTAAGATTTGAATTTTATTTGATTTTAAAATATAACCTGGACATGGTTAACCAAGGTTAAAGTTGAATCTTGTCTCATACTTGTCTAGGTCAGGCAGCAGTACAGGAAGTTCTTCAGATGTCTTTGCTGTTCCAAACAACACTGAGAACTGCTGCATCATGTTCAGGAAATGAGTGAAGTGCCATTGTTATAAAAGTAGTTCTATCATTATTTAGTTATATTAGATTCAGCTAAGCATTTCACTATATTTTAAGTGCCTGATTTAAACCTATATAAACCTAAATTATTAATATTTAATGTTTTGGTGAAGGGACTGCTATTATTGTTTTAGAGCACTGTATACTTGAAATAATTTCATAGTACAAGAATAATGGTTTTTAAACATTTTATTGAAACAGCGCAATTGTTCATTAAACAATCTTTAAGATTTAAGAGAAGAAAAAAAGTTATGAAATTGAGAGGGAAACATTTTTATTTCCCACATACCATTTAATATCAGCAATGTGAAATAACAAATTCGATTTCACAGAGACAAAAGTCAGAACAATTCATAACAGTTGAGAAAACAGAAGAAGAAAAGCTGTTCAGTATTGTCTTGTATAAGGAATAAACCATCCCCACTAATACCTATTACTTTAATAAAAAAAAAAATAATCAAATTTCTTCTCTATATTTGCAGTCCAGGTCATTTCTTTCATGTGCTGATACACATACACATTGTGAATAACTTTTCATGACGTTACTAAACGTCTCCATTAGACTGCAATAGAAGAACAACTACAGGCTGCTTTCACAGAAAGCCTTTCCTCGGGTATTTAGTTAGAAAAAAAAACATATTTATCCCTGAACACCATAACACCCTCTACTGTCCATCTTTGGAACAAGACAACGTTGTAAACTTAGATCTGTGTAGTGCACAACGAAACATTGGCCCAGAGGACACAGCTGGAGACTTTCTGCACAACTAGATCCAAAGGAATCTTGTGTTCATCTACATGAAACTAATCAGTCCAGTCCAGCTATGTTTGGTCTTTCAGTACACTCAGAAAAGCTGTCACTGTGATATTACCTTTTCAAAAGATACATTTTACCCATTAGGTTCAAACATGTTCACTTTAAGTGCTACAATCTACCTTTTAGGTACCAAAATGTATGTACCTTTTAAAAAGGTACCACCCCAGTGACCATCTTCGTTCCTTTATTTCTGAGAGTGTGGCAGTATGTTACAGAATAAGTTTTGTTATGCAGCAACAAATGGGCACCTTATTGGGCTGAGCTCAAATATTCACCTTTAATGCTATGAAACCAAAATCCCCAACAGCAGCGGATCCAGCGCTGTAATATACGCAGCTCAAGAAGCTGGCAATACATTAGCGATAGTGTCTTTGGCACTCTGACTCAGCCTTTCAGGAAACATGACCTCGTATTCGACAATTAAGTCCCCGCGGCGATCCGGGGACTTCGGAAGAGGAAGACCCTCCCCAGTCATATGTCGTTTCATCCCGGGACGAATAATTTCCTGATTAGTTAACTTGATTTTGCGTCCATCCAGTGTTGGGACATTGACCGTGCAACCGCAAAGCGCCTGAGAAAGTAGAAGAGGGATTAGAAAGATGCAAGTTTTTGTAAAGAAACTCTTAAAATGGCTCGCTGTCTTACCTCTCGGAGTGTAATTTTTGCGGGATAAATAATGTCTGATCCGTCTCGCTTGTACACGGAATGTGGTTTATCTTTCACCACAAACACAACGTCTGCAGGGATGTTTGTTGGCGTCTCATCACCTTCTCTGGGGAAAGTAATCTTGGTTCCTTCCTTCCAGCCTTTCTTAACCTCCACTGTAAGAATCTTGTCTTCAGTGCGCGTTGTTTTTCCATCAGGGTTCAGGCGTTTGCGTGAGATCTTCATCTTCTTGGTGCAGCCAGTGAACACTTCATCTAGACTGACCTTCAGGTCGTGGGTCACCGGAGGGTCCTGTTTTTTCTCCACTCTTCCCCCATGACTGCGCGTATTAAAGGAGCGGGAGAATCCGCCCATGCCGCCCATGCCACCCATGCCAAAACTGGCAAACGGGTCATCGGTGTCCATACCCTCGTCCATGCCACCGTTGCGTCCGAAAATATGTTCGAAAGGGTTCTGTCCTCCAAAAAACTCTGTAAACATTGCATGAGGGTCACCTTGGAAAGAGTAGCTGAAATTACCGCCTCCACCTCCACCACCAGGGATGCCTCCCTTCAGTCCTGAATATGGCAAACAAAGAGGTCACATATTACACAATTGTATGGTGTTGTATAAAGGTCAGACAATTTAGAAATGCTGCACAAAGGATCTAAAAGCTTTGCAACCTAATAAAACAGTTAACTACATTAATTGCCCAACTACTCTTACTGAGAGTTTTAATCCCTCCTAACTAGAACGTCACAAGTTCCTTTTTTATGGAAAATCTTGTATTTAATAGTCATTATCATTTGGATTATAATGTGTATTGCAGGGGAGCATTATATCAACCATATCAACAACACTATAGAGAAAAAATATATATTTTGAGTTTACATTGACATTTTTACCACAGTAAAAAAAAAGTTTTTTTATTCATTTAAAATTGGACAAATCTGCCACTATATAAATCTCCAATCTGTGATTTATCAGTTTAGATCAGATTTTTACTGTTTTCCAGTTTTTTAATGTTGTCCCGGCTCTTATTAAACTATGCTACTCTGTGACATTAGCAATGAAATTTACACTATTTACTTAAATGCATTTTAATGAGACACTACCAGAAATGGTTTATTAAAGACCGGCAGTCAATGTTTAATGTTCAGTAATAATTATTCCAATAAAAATAAAGCATTTTTTAATTATTTATATGGGCCGTTCATTGTTTGTAAATATGTTCACTGTCAAACTACACACTATTTTTTTTCCATTCTCAAAAAAACAATTTTATTTAAAAAAAGTTAATTATCTTGACAAAATATTTTAGTTTGTCTCGTAGTCATTATCATATGATCGTAACAACGTGCCCCTCAGATACTACAGGGCGTTATACATAATTATACCCTGATTTGTTGGATTTACACAAATTTAGTCAAAAAGAACTGGGTTGTTTCCCACTCTCCCCTGCATTTCCTTTTTGAAAAAGACAAGTGTAGATCTGCATCAACATTTCGGCAATGGGACACAAGCCCAGGGCGGACATGCACTAAACCCGCACAGAACTGCTGACAGACAGCACGCAAACGCCCCGCCTCTTTCTACCACGTGACTATCAGAACCTTCCAGCAAGCGCGCGGCGCTCCAGAAAGCCCCGCTGAGGTCGTCAATAAGAACAACTGGTGTGTATTAAACGTAACTGTACAGAAACTTTTAACATTACAGTCGTTTCACCTGACTGTTTTGTCTCCATCAAAAATATAATAATCTACATTACGTATCGCTCACTTGAATCGCAGACAGATTAAACTCGTCCAAGTTAATCTTGAGCCGGATAATCTCCGAACACACATTTACACGACAGTTTAAAATGCTAACTATGTGATTTAACCAGTGTGTCTTAATTTCTCCCCATATCTCTATCTGCGTCATCGGGCATAGCAACAGTTTAGAGTTAAAGCACAAATGCCACAAAGGTTGCATGATTTTACTCACCTTCTTCACCAAATCTGTCATATATATCTTTCTTTTTCGGGTCACTCAAAACGTCGTACGCCTCCGCGATCTCTTTGAACTTTTCCTCTGCGCTGGGTGACTTGTTTTTATCCGGATGGTACTTGAGCGCTTGTTTGCGATAAGCTTTCTTGATCTCATCTTCAGAAGCGCCTTTCTGTATGCCCAGCACACTGTAATAATCCTTCCCCATTCTCACCATCGAGCTCTTATTTTTAAGTCGATATTGCGTCGAGGTATTAATCAGTTGAGTTCAGTTCACGACGACGTCAGACTTCATCGGAGAGGTGTTGTCCCATCCACCTGTGGTTGTTTATGCCCCTGCATCGCTGTGTTACCCGCCCTATATGAAACTGAGGAAAGTTCGAGAAATTTCTCAAACTCGCTGGTTGTTTCTACACCCGAACCACGTGGATGTGCTGCTCCACCCAAAGACCTGCTGGTCACTGATGAGAGCGAAACTACATCGTTATCTACAAGAAACTATAGTCGGTTGAACACACACGTATAACGTGAACATTAACTTTAAATTTATTTATTCACAGGATTAAGGTTTAAAACTTTCTGTATGTCTATTTATCTTGTTTTCTAAAATCATGAAATGGACAATTTAATTATAAGTTACTGAATTATAAAAATACAATTCATGGATGCCTTTATTTTGTCATGTCCCTCATCAATAAAATGTGCGTGTATAATAAATATTTAAAAAATCTGGCTTGGTATTTATACGCACAACTATACAACGGTTTTATAACAAAGAATCGTTGTCCTCACATTGCTGCTGTCATCATTTCCACATAGAAATACATTCAGTTTATCGCCTCATATCACCACTAGGCGGCACTCGTGATGTTTATTTTAACTGCACTTGCGTCTAATCGGACTCTGATTGGTTAATTTTACAAAAAAGGCGTCTCTGATGCGTTTCTCCCAATGACGAGCTCGAGCGCAGGTCTTTGTATTTGTTGGCACGCGCTCACCAGGTCTCCAGCCATTGGATGCGCGGCATCTTCCGTTCTGTTTGATTGGACTTCGCGCTTGTCTCTCATCTGGCAGGGATAAGCCATTCAAACTGCAAAAATGAAGCATTACGAGGTAAGACATTGTTACTGATTTTCAGATTTCATCAAATCGCATAAGCGTTTAGGCACGCCTTTCCTGATGCTCTTGAGATCGAGAAATGATTGGAAATGAATGAATTAGACGCGTTGTAATGACACGACTGAGGCTGCAGATTAGAGAAACACGCTAACGTTGTGTGACAGCACCTCGGCCTAACCGGACGGAATAGCTCGGTGTGAAGAAAAACTAACCAGACAAGAAAAGCGCTCAGTAAGATGACAGATCTGACCTGGAGCAGGGAAGGTTTGCAGCCTCGAGAGTCATGGCGCATCTCAACCCCTGTCCTACATTACAACACAGTCTGTGCAATAGAAATGTCGCTTGCTCACATAAGAGATGGTTGTTACTCAAATTCATACTCGAGTGAAGTATAAAATAGCAAATGCCTTTCACAAACAAACGAGCTGTTAACCTCGTGTGCACTTGACTGATTAAACGCCCCCCTGTATTAATTATTTGTGTGTCAATAATCACAATTGAGTTATATATTTTCTGATTAAGGTATAAAAGTAAAAGCTGTAATATGATGGCAAATAAGCCAATGTTCATGGGTGACTTTAATCGTTAAGTCACAGCTCTGTATTCCTTAAACCCGGAAGTAGTTTATTTTTCTGTGTTAATTTACTATCAGTGCACATCAAATCTGGCCAGTGAATGCACGCAGTTTTTAAACATGTTTTACATGCTGATGTAACACTCTTGCTGGCTGAACATGTGGAACAGGTTAGGTCAAAGTCGGTTGTTAAAATTGACATAAGCTATCTTTATGATGTCCACAAGAGGGCGCCGAGAAGATCTCTCAGTAAACCGTATAATTCAGATTAAGTAAATTAACTAATACATTAAAAAAATAAACTAAAGAAGACACAAAACAGACGTAACTGCACATAGTATCAAATATAAATGTATGCTAGTCAGTGTAAGGCGCAAAGGCACTCACGCGCTTCTTCAGACGCACGTGAGGAGTTGATCGGGTCGCTCCTGTCATCTCTTGCGCGGTGTTTCTCTTCGAAGTACACATTAAAATAATGTTGCTTGTATCCCACGCTGTTGGAAAAGTTGGAGTTTCTTTCAGTGGCAGTGGGTATTTCCTCTAGTGTCATCTGCTCATGCCTTTCTAAGTTATTAATAATCCCTCTCTCTCTCTCTCCCTCTCCCTCCCCCTTAAAACGCGCGGACCCGAACTGCGCGCGCTACCGATAAAAACATAAATCTGCATAATTTATCACCGTGTTTATCAGGGTTTAAAATTTCATAATAGATTCGTCATTGAAAATAATAATAATGGGCGATTTGGTTAATTAAAATGAAATTAAAATAACGTGCAGTTTCATTTGTACTCATTCATTCTTATTTTTAACAATTTTCAAAAATCATGTTAGTTTTTTTAAGTTGTGCATTTAAATTATTCCTATTAAACTGCAAAAAAAAAAAAAACTAAACTAAAAATTAAATACAACCCAATAAAAACAACAAAAAATGTATTTATTATTTTGTAAATGTATTTATAAATTTTATTATTATTTATTTATTTTATTTTATTGTGTATGTAAATGCGCTCAGGTCTTTTTATTTTGGGAAATCATTTTTACACAACTATACTGGCAAATTTACTCCAGCAAAAGGATGCAAACTTAAAACGGTCTGTAAAGTCACTCAGCATATGTAGTTGTGTTTGTGTGAATATTGGTTGTCTCTAGTGATGTGTGTGTGTGCGCGTGCACATGTATCCATAAGGCAAGTTATAATTAGCACATATTGGGATGACTGGGAAGGCGTCACGTTTCTTCTGGAGGTTCAGCTGAAAAAAGAGAATAAAGTTTTTGTGAGTGAAAGAAAGAGATACAAGTATTGTTGATTTATTTGCATGTGTTTTTAGGGGGTTCTGGGGCTAAATGTGTCTGTGAACAAGAGGGTGACAACACAGACATGGGAGGGTCGAGTTAAAGAAAGAAAGAAAGAGAGGGGTGGGGGAACAGACAGAGAGATTTATTTCCACAGCTGACAGTGAAGCTCGCGTCCCGCACTCGTTTCTGGAGGTGAGCGAGGGGCTAAGAGGACAGAAGTTAAAAACTCACAGAAAGTGGACAGATAAATCAGACAATATGGATACGTTGGCTTTAGAGGCCACGCAGCCCAAAAAGGCTCAGAATGGAGCCGTGGGGACTCCAGGACCCCCCACCCCAGCCAAACGCAAACCCACCAAAAAGACTAAGAAAGCTGTGGTCTTTTTCGAGGTGGAGATTCTGGACGCCAAGACGAAGGACAAGCTCTGCTTCCTGGACAAGGTAGGACACTTGGTTTTCTCTGACATCATCTTGAACTGTTTTACACCGCAGCTCCTCACAGATAATTACACACAGGCACTTTCATCTTCATTAGGTCTGCATGGGATGTTATTTAATTAATTAATTTAGAAATGTAGTCTTGGCATCCATCAAATATTTTTTTTTTAATGGTTTTCTTTAACAATGTGCTGCAGAGCAATATTTATGAACTGCATGGAAGCTAAACAGCGATTAAAGACGTGTGAATAATTCACCAGAAACGTTTCTTAACCTCAGATCAATGTTATTTATCAGCTGTTCGTTTGCAGATACGGCCCTGTAAGCATTAGCTTCAGTCGGGTCGCTCTTTAATTACTCTTGATCGTTTTCGAGCGAACGCGCTGTAAAATCCTCATCCCTCGAGCGGTGCTATCTATAGAAGCTCAGGGTTGTGGTGTACTCTTGCACGCAGCTCGAGGTCTTCCTGTAAGGAGGTGCCTGTAATGAAGCCTCTAGGATGTCAGGAGCCGTGCTGCGGGATTATCGAGGATTGCGCGCGTATGTCCCTGGATTAGCCGCCACTTCCCATGTGATGTCACTGCGCCGCCATGACATCACAGACGAATGGAAGCCTGCGATGATGACATCATACACAGCAGGAGTGAAGATTTAAAGCTTTTTGGAGGGAAAGGAATTATGGTTTCAGCAGACGCTTTAATATTAATTATTTTAATTTAGCCATCGCATTTACGCGCGGTGACTTAAAGCACATTGTATTCAGAAGTCGTCATTTATGATGCATTGTTAAAATAAACTAATAAATTCAGGGTATTAACTAAATACGCTTTTAGCTTTTCTGCTTTTGTGTTAATTGCTAACAGTTTTGTAATTATTATTATTTTTTTAATAGGCAGGTAGTCACCTTCTATTGGTTTTATTATGGCAAATGCATAGTTATTACATCACAGCTGAGGTTTTGTGCTGATTCGTTAATTTTTGTCATTTTTATAGAAATCAGGATTAGGTTTAGTTATAGGACATTTAAGTCATTTTTATAAACATGCTTAGAAAAAAAAGCATTACTGGTGTGATTTTTGAGACAAAACAAATAAATATTTTAAGATTAGTCTGTGCATGTTTCTGTCAGTTGAAAAAACTCATTTTATTCCAGGCTGAAGCCTTGTCTGTGAAACCAGGGGCGTAATTCTTTGGAATATCAGGACATATGTTTTATGCACTGGGCTACATCAGTTGTTTATGCTTTTGGTTGCTCTCACATACAGTGGTTATTTGGCTACAGGTTAGGAAAAGAAGCACAATCATCAGATAAAGCTGTTTCTTTGAGATTTTCTAAGGCTGCAGATTTCTGAAATCTGGGGGGACCTCTGGTCAGTTGCTTGTGTTTGTGTTGGTGGGTTTGTTTGTTTGGTGTCGCTTAGAACAGCTGCTGCACTAAAGCCACATCGCCTGGGGATTGTAGCTAAATTTGTTCCTCATTTCTCACACACACACACACACACACACACACAGACGCTCTAAACCAGTGTTTGTTTGATTGGCAGGTGGAGCCCAATGCCACTATCGGGGAAATCAAGTCCATGTTCCACAAGAGTCGTGAGTATAAATGAGCCTCTGATCTTCACTCGGCTGATCAAGCGGTTATTTGACGTAAAAAAATAAAAATTCAAACGGATGCATTATTCATTTATCAAGGGAAAGTGTCTGGGTAAATGTGCGTGCTTGTCTTGAAAATAATGTCACAGCCAGAAGTTTGTAATGGTACAAAAATAGATACACCCTGAGATGTACACGACCAGTCAAAAGGTCACCCCCCCCCCCCAACCCCAATCCAATTTCAAAGACATGCTCTGCTTTTGCAGTATTACTTTTTTTTTACTGTATGATCAATAAACACAGCCTTAGCAGAAGACGTCTTTCAAAAATACAAACCATTTTTCTTGCCTTATTAAAAAATTTGAGTAAAAGCATGTGTGTGTGTGTTTACAGTACTGTAATTATTGTCATGTGTTTCAGACCCTCAGTGGTATCCGGCCCGCCAGTCCATTCGCTTGGATCCCAGTACGTATTAATATTTCTTTAATATGAGTCTGTTTTGCACACCAAGTAAAGCTCCTGCTAGATTATAAAAGCTGTCTGTGCTGCAGGTCTCGGTTTTCTAAGATTAGCAGAAACATGTGAACATCATGGATCTGTTATAAATCTGGTGGAAGGGGTCAAATGTGCTGGAGACCTGTCTGTTATTGTTCTGCGGTGCACCATTGAACAGTAGATGACGGTGTGCTGATGGATTCTGGGTTTGTTTTGCAGAGGGAAAGTCTTTGAAGGACGAGGATGTGCTGCAGCACCTGCCTGTGGGAACCACTGCCACCTTCTACTTCAGAGACCTGGGGGCTCAGATCAGCTGGGTCACGGTGAGAGACCACACACACACACACACACACACACACACTCCACTATCTCTGGCGAACAACAAGCTTCAGAGCTGACGTCATTTATTTCCCATCGTTTTGGAGACAGTTTGAGCTTAAGCTGTATTTAAATATTTCAACTGTTGTAGCGAGACCTTATGCTGCAGATATGATGTATTCTAATCAAAACTATGAGCAGGAGATGACTTCCACTTTAACATCATCATGCAAACGCTATTTCTGTAAAATGATTATGTATAGCAGAAAAATTGGTAGCATTCATTTAAATTACATTTTTGTTTTAGGGGTCATTTGTTTTGTATATGAGTCAAAGACAAAGTAATACTGCTTTAAACTGTCTCTCTCGCTCATGATGAATCTAGACGCATGTTTGGTGCGCAAGTCCCTTTAAGATCCTGGAATATATATGCAGCACATCACATGACTTAACAACATTGTGATTCATGTTTTGGAGAGTATGTGAAACAAGTGTTTCCTGGCTGCTTTGATGAGCTTTGTGCTCTGCGCCTGAAGTAATAGTTTAATTATGTGTATTATATGTGCTTAATATCAGTGTTAATCTGTCGCTCTTTACCGGTTCGTTTAGTGTCTGTCACATTATCTCTGTGAGCGCATGAGATATTAATAACCTGGAAACATGAAGACGCTTCCTACAGTAGAGTGTGTTGTAATGCTTGTCTCTCTCTGTCAGGTGTTTCTGACCGAGTACGCCGGGCCGCTGCTCATCTACCTGATGTTTTACTTCAGAGTCCCGTTCATTTATGCGCCTAAATATGACTTTACCACCAGCAAACACTGGGTTGTACAGTAAGTACACAAACTTTTACAGTGTGTAGTCATGACAATAAAGAAAAATGTTGCTCATAACAAAGTTATGTTGTTTAAAGACTGATTGCTTGCACAGATTGACTGAGGGCTGATGGGTAATTGAGTGTTTTGTGGTTGTAGTTTGGCGTGTATGTGTCACTCTTTCCACTACGTGAAGAGACTCCTGGAAACACTGTTCGTCCATCGCTTCTCGCACGGGACTATGCCTCTCCGCAACATCTTCAAGGTGAGAGAACTTTGTGTAATGGATGTAAACACATCTTTGAGACGTATTGCTGAGATGGAAAAAATGTAGTGTCATTGTTCTTTGATTTAAAGTGTATTATCAGAGTGATATTGTGCAAAAAGTGTGCTTTTATTTTGAATTAGCTCCAGACAGTAACAGGCCACACATCCTGAACCGGACCTGTGCTGAGCAAAACAATAATAGGACGGATGGATGTCTCTGAGAAAGAGCTGGCGCTGGAAATAAGTCTTACTGAAACTGCCAATTATTCATGAGCACAAACAAATGAAATCACAGCTTGAGCGTCTGGAGTCATGACTTTTAATACAGAGAGAGAAATATGTTTTGAATATACCAGACTAGAAATGTCACATTCAGCCACTCAGATGTGATTTATGCTCTTTTATGAATACAGTGTTTGATCCGCTGTCCGTTACATGTTTTTGACTCAGTCTTTCTTTGCAGCTTATGTCAAAGTAATATTTTTTTTATATTACTGGACCTTTGTGGTAATGTTTTGTTGTGTGTTTTGCAGAACTGCACATATTACTGGGGGTTTGCAGCTTGGATGGCTTATTACATCAACCACCCGCTCTACACGCCGCCCAGTGAGTCCTCACACAGATACGCATCACACGATTAAATTACATGTGTACTATGTGTTTTATTATGTTTATATAAACAAACAGATATACAGTGTGTGTGTGTATGTGTGTATATATATATATATATATATTTACTTGTATACACATTTATATATTTCTTATATTTTATATAAATATATTTAATATAAATTAAATATATAATTATTTCTACTATCTAAATATAAATAATTATATATTTATTTCATATTAACAATTTAAAACATGCGTGTGTGTGAAAAAAAAAAAAAATTATATATATATTGAAAAAAAAGTATATATATATATATATAATACTCACACACAGTAAATATATACTTTACATATATTTTGAAAACAAAACTATTATTTTGTATGCGATTAATTGTTTGACCGCACTAATTTCAATTCAAACATCCTTTTGTTAAATTATTATACTTATATAATATATGTATAATACATCTTTCAGAAACATAAGGCGTGTGTTGAGCTCTCGCTCATGTTTGTGTTGCAGCGTACGGAGAACAGCAGATCAGACTGGCCCTCATCGTGTTTCTGGTGAGATCTGTGTTTATATGAAGAACGATAAACTGATCAGAGCTTAAGACTAACAGGTGTAACATCTCTTTACGGTCACAGTTCTGTCAGATCGGAAACTTCTCCATCCACATTGCTCTGAGAAATCTTCGACCTCCAGGTAAGGAATCTCTGACTTGCACTTCCCCCAGTTTCACAGACAAGGTTTAAGCTAGTCCCAGACTAAATAGCATGTTTGAGCTGTCTCAGATGAAAATATCTTGCTCTGACATATCATAAAACATGTCAGTGTCATTGTTTTGTGTTAAGATGCACACCTGTAATATTTTCTTATAAGGCATTTTCGTAAAAGTTGCTTAAATATCTTAATTTAACTAATGCCTAGTCCTGGCTTAAACTAAGCCCCGTTTTTGAAACCGGGCAATAATTTCTCAAATTTAAGTAAAATTCTTAGTTATTTTAATAAAGTATAAAAAACAACAAAAAACATTGTAGTTGAAATTGCATTAATTACCTTCAGTGCAACGCAGCTTCACGTACTTCTGCTGTTCTTTGTACTTGATCTGGACCAACATTTCACCTGGAACATGCAAAGCGTTTGACATTGTAAACCAGTGTAAATGAGGAATACTGTATTGGATGGATGTACGTCACATCGTTAATGCAGTAATATTACAATATACAGACAGCAATAACGCCAGCGTTAGTCACGCTGCAGTCGACTTTATCTCCAGTACAGATTAACGTTATTTATCCACATGCTTTTTTTTTAAGAAAAAAACAAATAAATGTTTCATATTCGACAATGGGAAAAAATACTGTGCAGTTTACTGTCATGTCTGCAAGGTGAATATTGCACATAAAAAAAGTCTTAAAGATTACATAAACACATCAGATTATTTTTTAATGTACTCTCTATATATAATGTTTGCTTTAAGCTTGTAAAATAAAAGTTCAACACAGCTTCAGTAGCTAACTAGCTAACATTAGCTGCAAAATGTTAGGTGTTAACATAAGCTAACGTTAGGTTAATCACGTCGTCAACAATTCTAGTCCTGGCAATAAACAAGACTGTCATTCGATTTTTTAATTCGGTCCATTTATTAATTAAAAATTGGCTACGCTGTAATAATTTGAATCCTTGCTTTAACTAATGTTAGATCGAAAGGAGCGATATTAACTTAAACCGCAACCACGATGTGCATTTATAAAAGGCTGTGTGTGCGTTCCCTCCACAGCACGTAATATTGAGCATTCTGCTATTGAATAAGCACCAAATTATAAATGCTTAAGTATTATTTAATGTAACTTACCTTTCAAACCCACTGGAAGATAATGCCCAACAGTATATTCCTGCACAACTGGAGGAGCAGCAATTTCAAGACCCTCAGTTTTAGGACAGCAGTTTCAGGACCCTAGTTTTTTTGTGACAGCGCCATCTAGCGGTATGTATGATGTCAAGTCAAGTCAAGTCACTTTTATTTATATAGCGCTTTTAACAATACAGATTGTAGCAAAGCACTGAACAT
>JAUCMT010000001.1:24069833-24080369 GCA_032357475.1 Enteromius thamalakanensis
GCCCTCCTTCACATCTCCTGATGTACCGGCCTGTCTCCTGGTAGCGCCTCCATGCTCTGGACACTACGCTGACAGACACAGCAAACCTTCTGGCCACAGCTGGCATTGATGTGTGTCCCATGCTACCACTTGTGAAAGCACTGCCAGCATTCAAAAGTGACCAAAACATCAGCCAGAAAGCAGAGGAACTGAGAAGTGGTCTGTGGTCTCCACCTGCAGAAGCACTCCTTTATTGGGGCAGTCTTGCTATTTGCCTATAATATCCACCTGTTTGTAACGTAACATAAGTAATGTAACACAAATCATAGGTCTCAAAAGTCCTTATTTAGTAGTAAACTATTTTACCAAAACAGGATTTATCTTGTAAGGCTTTATGTGAAATGTATATATAAACTAATCAGAAGATCACAGGAACGGCTACAGGAGCTAGTGGGTCTAAACTGAAGAACACAGGAGTCTCTAGTACAGTAAGTACTTTACTTTTAATATATTTCCTCAAATTAAAAAACAGGCCTCTTAAAAGAAAGGAATATAAAAGAAAAAAAAAAATAATAATACAAACTCTTCAATTTCTCAATAATCACAAATCACATTGACACCAAATTCACTGTACAAATAATACCTTTGCACAATACTTTTTAAGTAAGTGATTTCCTCACATTACAAACAGCATTAACATAACGATAATGTTTAAAATAATCTCAAACTAACCTCTCTTTCTCTCTTTTAGGCTCACGTGTTTATGATTTAAAGACACGGGAGTTACAGCTCCATGAGAGACTAATTAACTCAACGAACATCTTCTACATTGCAAAACAACATACAGACAAATACAATTAACTGATACATTTCACAAATTCAATAAACACTTGTTGTTTTTTTCCCACAATTAACAACAAATTAAATCAGCAACTCACCGCATCCAACACTTCTACACGGCAATCCACAACATGCAAATCCTCTTCAAAGAAAGGTATCTTTCAGATATGAAGTTCCCATAATGAATTCCAAAGGGGGTTTAATCAAATGTGACTCTTTAAACCTATATTTTTCTGTTTTATAACCGCTCGTTTCCATTTTCTGTTCTATCAATAGCTCTTCTCTCTTCCTGCTTCTGCTGACTCAGCAGGGCGGAGCTTCTAGGTTTTTTTCTCATTGGCCATTTTTCTACAACAACAGATTTTTTTATTATTTTATTTTTTTTCACAATCATTTTTTTTATTCTCACAGTCTGATTTATTTGAAAATTTTATAACTATATATCTTGATTAATTTTTAAACTATGTACAGTTCTAATTAGGATCTCTGAAATCAAATCAGGGTTCCATGTTGTCTATTCCATTCACACAACAGCATGTGAAACTGATTGTCAATTGATTGCTCCCTAAGTGGGCAGTTTGATTTCACAGAAGTGTGACTGACTTAAAGTTACATTGTTTTGTTTAGGTGTTTCCTTTATTTTTCTGAGCAGCGTACTTTGTTATTACAGTTATGTACCAGTTATTTCCATGTAACCGGAACAGAAATGTTTTGATTTATGAAAAGTGAAGACAATAAACAAAGGGTTGTGACAGTGTATGGTTTATGTGAGCATTGCTGAGGTCCTAAATAAAGTAGCCTATATAAATAATGCTGTGCCAACCAAAATGTCATTTATTAAATAAATAAAAAAATCCTGCCTTATTCTGTCATAAAAAATGTCTTTTAAAATGAAAATATGAGGGAAAACACCAAAATGAATCCACAGTGTTTTATGAGTGTTTAATCACCCTTCAGTTTATTAAAGCAACAAAGAAGGCAATTTTACATTCATAATCGAATATCCACTATTTCGAACCAAATCCTTGATGATGAACGCTATTTCTCACAAAACCCTTTTCTCTTCTCTGAACATGGCAGATCATTCCAGTTGTTCAGGACGTGAAGTGAAGACATCAGTTCAATACAGTCCTCATTTCCATCGTGATTATTTGGCTCACCTTGGAGCCAAAACCTTATTAACATACATAAGAATCTACTATGAATCATATCAACAAAATAAAAAAGACAGTGTACAGAAATACACCTACCCTTGTTTCAGTGTAGAATTATTCACCCATGTCATGTTGCCCTCGTTCTCTGTGTCAGACAAACCCATCCACACTCTCTCCGTGGTAAGTGAAGAAATGAATCTCTGTGTGAATAAAATAAGGAAGTAAGTGTGATTTCTTTCATTCATTAACAGACACTCACACAAACTCACCTGCTTCTCTTCAGTGTTGATAATGACCAGATCACCTCCACGATCTCTGCAGTACTGTCTGCTGTCAGACCAGCTCTTCAACTCACTGGACATGAAAAACCAACCTGAAACACAACATGCACTTTATACAACCGTGTACATGAAAGATATAAAAGAAACAACAATATAAAAACACACGCGTACTGACCTCGTTTAGATGCTTCTTTCTTCAGTTCCTCCCTTAGAGAAGAGAAATCGCTCTGTAACTGGTTTTTCTCAGAAGTGAGATCACTGACTCTGGTCTCCAGCTCCTGTTTCTTCTGAGTCAAAAAGCTGAAGTTGTTCTGAAGTTGGTGTTTTTCAGTCATTAGATCAGTGTAGTTGTTCTGTAAGCTGTTGATGGTTTGATTGAACTCTTCATCTGTGTTCTTGTAACTCTTTATCCGGTCTCTCTCTGCTGTGATGGTGATGTGCTGAAGTATGATGAAGATCATCAGAAAAACACAAATGAGCCCGAGACTCACTGTGATCAACACCAAACATCTCCTTCCTCCTGACAAACAGGACCAAACACACACAAATATCAGTTAATGCTCTTCATGTTTTGAGGAATTAAGGTTCTCTGCAGTCAAGTTCATCATTAAGGGTTTTTTTATGGTTTTACTATAGTAAATATTTAGTTACCTTGTTTTATTATATTTTCACTGATATCCTAGCCTGGGCCTGCCCATACTTCCTTTGAAGCTACATTCATTTGCGAGCAAAGTTAGTCTGGCAAAGCTGGCATTTAGAGCATTTCCGTTCCCAAAAAAAGTGGGAACCAATGAGAAATGAGTCATTTATGTGTCATTGCATTTAAAGACATTTGAACTTTATTTATGTTTTTTAAACCTTAATGTAGGGTTACAGTTATTTTCAACATGTTTTTTTTTTTATACACTAATGTGTCATAAATAACACAGTTTGTACCAGATGTGCTGATCATATTTTAAATATTCTTTATGCCGATTGTGTACAATGTGTCTAAAACCCCATCACAGGTAGATTTAGTGGCAGGGTAAGTTTTAGATTATTTGTACAAATTCATACAAATTGACAACTTGTAAAATACATACAATTTAGAAGATATCGCGTGAGGTCGCATGAATTTGTACGAATTAGCCTGCTCATAAAAAAAATATTTTACATAGTAATCACAAAGACTGTGTTATTTTAAAAAATCTGGGGCATGACATTGAGTCATTTTGCTCAAAATAATAATGCAAATTTTGCTAAATGTCTTTTGAGCTGGTTTAGATCTGTCATGGATAAATAAATATGACAATAAAACTGCCAGTAGGTGTCAACAAGTCCTTGTTTTAGTAAAACACTTATAGAACAGCTGATTTATATACAGTGTATGTAAGAGTCAGAAGTGCAGCTGATGATGACTGCGTTGATCTCTCTGCTTCTCTACAGTACATGCAGTCTTTCAGAGTGAGATCTAACACAGGAAGTCAAGAGCTCGACTAAAGCAGACACTGATCTCCATAATAGTGGCATAATTTTTAACCAACAAAACATTACCATCTGATCCTCTATATCTCATAGCAGGTGTTCTTCACTAATGCACAATCATTTAATTAGTAACTTAATTAATAGTAAGCATATTAACTTTAAGTCTTTAACCCTTTAAAAGTCCTCTAGACTGGACTCAAATGTACTTGGAGACTGGACTAACAATGCATGTGTTAATTAACATTATAAATTGCATACACATACTCCGTCCGTAGACATCCTAACTTTCTAATAACTCAGTTATCCTGTCTGTTGTTCTGTTGTCGCTGTTTCTTTGTCTGATTACGGCACTTTGCCTACAACATGCTGTGTGGTATCTGTGTTTGGTATCGTGGCTACAGGTAGTCTACAGGAGCTCAGTATTAGGCCCAGTATCTGTATCAGTGCATTCCTAATTTTTTTTTATGACAAACGGAAGTGTTACGACAAAATTTGCTAACAAGAACACTTTGAAAAAGTTAATCAAAAGAAGTAAACGTTAATACACCTTTAACGGCACCATCTTTCTGCTTACTGTGTTTGAGATCTTTTCCCTCCCGACTCTGAGTTTGTGGTCCAGTTGTGTTCTTAACATCTTTGCGATCAACATTTTCATAAATATCCTCTGAATACATTATTCACAGTCTCTGATAGCACGTCTTCACAGATGAGCTGCGATCTTGAAATGCTGTTCAGTTTTTTTAAGAGTGTTAAATTTACACAGGAAATAGTCTCATTTCACACTGCAGTCCAGCTGATACACAATATGAAAGTATGAAGTATGAAATAAAAGCAAAACTGGCAGGTTTTCAATGTAATTATGGTAATTTAATATTTTATTTAAAAAAGAAAAATAATTTAAACTCAAGCAGTTTCACTGAACCAGGAGGTAGAATCTTTAGAACCACTAGTGACTTGAAAGGAATGACTTGGTTCCTCCTCTGCTGAAATCAGCTGCTGAGTTTATGGCTGGAATAAACATATGTCAGGATTTTTACTCTTTGTCTCCTGGATTTTGTATCTTTGTCTCTCTGTCTGTAATGTATCTGTTTGTTTTACACTCTTTGGCCACTAGGTGATATTGTGAACAAATGAAGCCTCCAGAAATTAACTCTTTTGTGAACCACTTGGAAGAAAAACTTCAAAAGGCTTCATAGTATTTACAGAGACCGTGATCACTGGCCACATTCACACAGGAGCAGAATATGGTTGTTAATCCTGTTTTTGAGTCCTTAATATTGTTAAATTCACACAGTTCAGTTATTTACGGGTGTGAAAACTGCGCTCTGAACAACTGAACATTTCCATTAGCTTGCCAAAGCACCATAAAACACCAGAAGAACAAGAAGATTTAACATTAGATGTAGTTTGAGTGCTGTGACTGTGTTATAACGGTCAGACAAGCAAAGATCAGAAGTGATCAGATGGAGGTGATTAGGTTTTAACTGTCATTGTTTGATCTGAATCACTCATTTAGAGTCTAAGCTAAGAGAATCTAAAAAGCTTAAAACTATATTTTACTGGTTACAACAGGTTTCTGTTCCTATATTTTCTCCAATCTTTGGAAGCATTTCTTACAAGCTGCTAAACAAATAACACTTAAAAACAGTCTTTGTTCTAGGCCCACACATACATCAAGAATCTACGCTTCGCGTCGGGTCCTGATCACACTGTCGGGGCTTATTCCTGCGATTAAAAAAAAAATTGCTAACAAGAACACTTTGAAAAAGTTAATCGAAAGAAGTAAAGGTTAATACACCTTTAACAGCACCATCTTTCTGCTTACTGTGCTTGAGATCTTTTCCCTCCTGACTCTGAGTTTGGGGTCCTGCTGTGTTCTCGATATCTCTGCGATCAACATTTTCATAAATATCCTCTGAATACATTATTCACTGTCTCTGATAGTACGTCTTCACAGATGAGCTGCGATCTTGAAATGCTGTTCAGTATTTTTAAGAGTGTTAAATTTACACAGGAAATAGTGTCATTTCACACTGCAGTCCAGCTGATACACAATATGAAAGTATGAAGTATGAAATAAAAGCAAAACTGCCAGGTTTTCAATGTAATAATGGTAATTTAAAATTTTATTAAAAAAAAATAAAAAATGTAAACTCAAGCAGTTTCATGGCTGGAATAAACATTTGTCAGGATTTTTACTCTTTGTCTCCTGGATTTTTCATCTCTGTCTGTAATGTATCTGTTTTACACTCTTTGGCCACTAGGTGATATTGTGAACAAATTAAGCCTCCAGAAATTAAATCTTTTGTGAACCACTTGGAAGAAAAACTTCACAAGGCTTCATTTTACTAACATTAGTATTCCCAGAGACAGTGATCACTGGCCACATTCTGGGGCACTTTAGACATTTACTGTGATAGTGACCTCAACACTTAAAGATAGCAGTAGAATAGAGTCATAGCTTTTATAATGGAGCATATATCAGAGGTTAAGTGAGCAGTATTACACTTTCACATAAAAGCAGTACACGTTTAAAGCATGTAAAAGACCATGATGCACCCTATTTCTCACAAATGCCCTTTTTTTTTCAAAGAGCAGGAGCGATCACACCAGTTCTCCAGGATGGGACATGAAGGATTCAGTTCAATACATTCCTCATTTCCATCTTGCTGGTTATTTGGCTCTCCTGTGGCCCAAAACCTGAAAACATGTGCCAGATTTTTAATTATTCATAAACCTTAACGTTCGCTAAAAGTTTTCATCCAGTATGCAAATGAAGATTGTCCAAACCAATTCAGATATTCACAATAATCATAGCAGCACAATAGTTTCAATAATAAACTAAAATACAGAAGCAGAAGCAGAAGTGGAAATTCAAGAGAGGAGGGGCATAATCTTTTAATAGAATATATTAGTGAGAATTTTCTTTCATGGTTGTAGTGGCTGTGTTTGAGGAAGTCCCAATCTTCTCAAAAGACTAAATATACAGCATGGTTTTCTGGTGTGTTAGTACTTAACCTTGTTTCAGTGGAGAATTATCCACCCATTTCATGTTGCCCTCCTGCTCTCTGTCAGACAAACCAATCCATACACTGTCCTTGACTATTGAAGATATGTGTCTCTGTGTGTGAATAAAACCATTAATACGTTTGATTAATTTCATTTATTAACAGACTCAGATGAACTCACCTGCTTCTCTTCAGTGTTGATAATGACCAGATCAGCTCCACGATCTCTGCAGTACTGTCTGCTGTCAGACCAGCTCTTCAACTCATTGGCCATGAACAAGCCATCTGGACCCCACAGATATCCTGAGAAAAAAAAATCATGCATAAAAAAAAAAAAGAAACTACTTGAGCAGAATTTTTTTTGTACTAACCTTGCTTAGTAGTGGCCTGAAAGTGCTGCAATATGATGGCAGCAATCAGAAGAAGACAAATAATCCCAAGACACACAGTGATCGGCACCAGACATTGCCTTCCTCCTATCAGACATGAAGGAAACACAAAAATATTACATATTACACTCCATATTATCAGACAATTAGCTTTTAAGAATCAAGTATTGTTTCCAAACATCTGGAATAATGCAGTAAAATATGCAAACAAGATATGCCAAAGCAAAAAAAAGTAACTGAATCTAACATTTCTCTCCCTGAAGCCATACCGACATCATCATAAGAAATTAAACTTTCTCCTTACTGTGATTAAAAGCTTTTCTATCGTTGCGGTGTGTTTGTGGTCTAGTTGTATTTCGAACACCTTTGCATGTAGCATTGTCGTAATAGTCCTCTAACTGCATTTTTTGTTCTTGTGTCTTCCAGTACGTCTTCACAGATGAGCTGTGGACCTTAGAATGATGACTACATTTGTTTTAATGGTTCTAAACCAATAAGGGAAGTGATATCATTGGACACTGGCATTATGAATATATAGACTTCCAGTCTGAGACACCTTGGTTTTTGTGGACTCTTATTTTAAAAAGTGTTTGTTCCCCCTTGCCTCTATGTTTCTTTGCCCTCCTTGTTAGTTTTCTTGGTAATTGATTAGCTCCTCCTCTTTGTTAGATTGTTATCCTGTCTATTTAAAATATTGCTTCCTAGACCTGTTTTTCTTGCATTTGATTCTTCCTTGTTCTGATCGCTACGAAAAAAAAAAAAAAACATACTTTTGGGGACTTTTTCGCAAGATGTGAAATATGTACATATCACTGCAGTTTAAAAAAAAGAGGAATAGTAGGTAGGGAAGCAGTGAGTACTTGTAATAATTAGCATACAAAGTTATGATTACAGCTTCATATATTTCCAGAATCCTCATCTGTTCCAGGAAAAAGAGAAGCATTCTAGCGCATTCTCGCAACACATTTCTCAGTAATTTGTTTTCATTATGAGACTGATTTGTTGGCTCTTGACCCTTGGCTTTTAAACTGCTGCTTTAGTGGAGATACAACTGCCAGACAAACCAGTGGACACTAGATAATGTAGTGCTGATTACGTGTTAAACTAATCATCATGTAGTTAGATTTTCTGTGTTCATGTGAGGAATTTTTTGTAAGATGTAAAGAAATTTAATTTAATTCTTCCAAGAAAGTATACAAAAATGCCAAGACCTCCAAAAGACAATTAACCTGATCTGTCTTGCCCTGCTGGGAAGGAAAACAAAGGACTCTCTCGTGGCCCAAGAGCAAGCCGTATTACCATAAAAGCTTATCTGGGATCTTCGAAAACAACAGTCACTGACATCCTACCCACTTTTACGAACCCCCTCCCCTCCCCGAGTCATTATCTCTTTCACTCCCAGCTGCTCCCCAAGAATCTTCAGGGAAAAAACACTAAAACTCAAAGTGTCATCATTTGTTAAGATATTGTTCTTTCAATGTCATAAATTGTGTCAATTTAAAGGTAATAAAGTGATGAATACAATGAACTAAATTTTTTAGCAGTAACTTGTTTTCTGAAGAGATTAAAAACTCTTTTAAAGAGGGACGTTCCTCCTTTTGAGGCAAATGGACATTTCTGGCCAGCTGCAAGAGATCTCCGGGCAGCCCAAAGGTTTGGGTGTTTTACGACCGATCAGAAGGTGTGTGTGTGTGTGTGTTGGTCTGTGGTGTATAAGGTGGAATAATGCAACAGTGCAGGAGGAATTTCTGTAGAAGGATCCTCCATGCGAAAGCATGGAAGAGCTTTGGAGAACTTCCAGGCCTCTTCCATGTGATTAGCGTGTTTTTCTGGTCGTCAGGTCTGCATTATTTTATTTTAGAAATGAATTGGATTCTATGTAATTGGCTAAGGTATTCATTCTTTTAAATTGCACCTGGATGTAATTCTTGTTTGTTTAAATTATATAATTGGTTGATGTTATGTCTTGATTTTTCAAAGCTATGCAATTCAAGATAAAATTAGAACTGAATTAAATTTCACATTGTTTGATTATGTCAATTGGCTTTATTTAACCTGATGAATAAATTAATTCTTGATTCATTTTAAATTGTTGAAATCGTTATTGCGAGTAGGATGTGCAGAGGCGTGATGGAGACCTCCTGATTTCTGACATCATTTAAAATTAACATATTGGGCAAAATTAGATCACTAAGCGATCAAACTCAATCCCTGAGTAATTTTTTAATAATGGCGAAGTCCGCGTCACAAAGTGACGTTACAGCTGGCGTCATATCTAGATGGCTCTCGGCCTCACATGGAAAGAGTAACAGAAAGTGAACAAGTTTAAGAGTAACAAGTTACTAAATTTAGATAACTAAATTCAAAGTCATCATTCTATATCTAATAGTATAATCTAGATGTAATAATAACTTAAAATTGGAGTTAGATCAAAACGAGGAACAACTTAAAGGTAAAATTAGACATAAACGTAACATTAAAAACCAAAGTTAGAAATTCCCCAGAAGCATTTTTCTCTTAGAGCTGAAAATTGAAACACAACACCCAGCCAAAGTAGGTGGGACCTTACATTTTCTTGCAATGTTCATGTGAATTCTGAAACAGTCCAACAGTTTATTTACTTTTTTAAAAGTAGTTTGTAATAGTAATGCAATAAACAAAAGAGTTTTAGACAAATACATGAAGAATGTGCATGAGAATCACACCATTATAAAAAAGCCAATCAAAATTCATCCATGATCCTCATCTACTCTGCGGCTTGAATAAATTATGAGCAGAACATCTTTGAAATGCGTTTTATATAGGCTATTTAGAGATCAAGAGTCAGCGTATGAATCTCAACAATGGTGACCATCAAATGCTGCAGTGCATTCTGGGGCGACCAATAAAAACTCATCAAAAGCTCCCATCATGCATTGCGACATGAATAAATTATAAGCAGAATTCTCTTTCTTTTATTCTTACAATTTTCTTTTATTCTTGCTGTTTTATGTGATGTTTTTATTAGTGTGTTATTAATGTGTTCAGAGTTGATCTGTTTCTCTGAAAACGTGGTTTGTCACCGTTGTTGAGATTCATACGCTGATTCTTGATGTCTGAGTGTGCCTTACAGAAAAATTTCCATGTTTTTTTGGGGGGGGATCAGAATCAAAAAGAAAATGTGAGAAGAACACTGGAGTGTCATCACAAGCCTGTCATTGTCAATACAACACACAAAACACTTCAGCTTCAAAATTAAGCAAAAATAAAAAAAAGACAAAAAAAAAACAGCAAAAACATCACCTTCACCTGATGAGTTTTGCTCTTGGTTTGTCTGGCTGTTAGAACTTAAGCATCAGTCTTAACAACACTTAATTATTACAATCTAAGGGTCAAGAGCCCAACTAAAGCACACACTGACCACTGGAACGGTGACACATAA
>JAUCMT010000001.1:24109365-24123381 GCA_032357475.1 Enteromius thamalakanensis
GTACTATTATAATGTAAAATTTATGATAGTAAATCTAGTATATATTACTACACCTCAAAGTTATTTTTTTCAGTGTGGCATCTCTCTGTCACATTGCTTTTTGGCATTTGAAGGCACTTACCTTTATCCATCTATTCCCTCTTAACAATACATTTACAGTATATTGTCTAATTTTTGAAAACTGACTTTTTCATTGGTATTTGTTTTACTGTTTAAGTAGTCATGCAATAAAATGAAATCAGTAAAATGATCAGATGATCAGATGCCCATTGATACATTCTTTAGGGTCTTAAGGGAAATCTGTACCATAGTTTGTTTCAAATTTCTCAATGTTAATGTAAAACAACACCCTTTTTACCTTAACAAAAAAAGCTCTGCACACAGCAAGCAATTTCAAGTGCATTCCTCTTTAAATACCAATGAGCTCTGGGTGAACATGGATGCATTTAGACAGATCGAGGGGCACATGTTCTTCAAAAACATATGTACTCCACTGTGTCTTCAGTTAATGACAGGAGTGAATGACCACTGCTATGTCCACTATTACATCCAAAAACAAAACACCTGCATCACTTGTGCTGGTGTTGAAACAATTGCAGACCGATGACAGCTCAGTCACGGCAAGTCTAAGGTAAGATGGCCATGTCAGTAATCCATCATGGAAGGGCGCCTGGGTCTGTGTGACATCACAGTCAAGAATCTGAAAATGGCTTTATTTGAAAAAGGGGATTAACAAAAAAAAAATCTTTATGGGGGTACACACTGCCAACACACATTTTGGTTCAAATATGTAAAAGGGAATTTTGCATCTGATGACCCCTTAAAAATAAATCAGCAAATTCCACATTTAGCACATGTTTATAAAACTGGACTTTAATCATAAAAATGAGTGTAAAGAATCAAGAACAAAGACTTTGTTTGCTAATTTTATTTGACAAATTGCTTTAAATCATTCTATTTCACTTGACTCACAAGCAAACTGAGCATGAAATGTAATATAAAAGGTCTGCAACTGTTAATAAATCTGACTGGAAATAAAAACAAAGTTGTGACTGTAAGGCTGTTAGATCAGTACAAATCTTTATGTGGCGCATCCAGTTGTTCTAAACTTCTCAACAAGCGAGCTCAAGCCAATATATGTTTCCTTATGTGTTGTCTGGCTCTCCTGGTTCGTTGGCCAGTATTCAATCCAGGTGTCCTCACCCAAGTGGTACCTTAACCTAGGATGATTGAGAAAAGTGAGAATGTGTTTCATTGGAAGCATCCATATAGCAAACATATATTAAGATTTGTACTAGATACAAAATCAGCCAATTTGCTCATAAAACAAACTCAATGTCGTACTTTCCGTTAATCCTTGGAAGGGTTTTGGTTTGACCCATGATCAGGTACGTCTTGCCTTTTTTAAATTTCAGAAAATCTCTACAGAAAGGATGAGCCAAGAATGACCTCACTTGTCCTTCTACACCCGGATCTGAGCCTGAAAACAAACGCAGACACAAACCGCTGAAGATAAAGCCAGTGCAATGGAGCGGTCACGAAGCAGAGCCATAAAAAATAGCAACCCGTACCTTCCTTCAGTACTTGCTCAACTGTCATGTTATAGCTGTCCACATGCAATGAGAAGCCCATTTCCAACACACGGGTTTTATAAACTGCAAGACAAA
This sequence comes from Enteromius thamalakanensis, assembly GCA_032357475.1. Lineage (NCBI taxonomy): Eukaryota > Metazoa > Chordata > Actinopteri > Cypriniformes > Cyprinidae > Enteromius > Enteromius thamalakanensis. Next base: position 24,111,033 of record JAUCMT010000001.1, read on the forward strand.
TACAAGTGCGTATGACATCTATACATCCACTGGCAAAAGCTGACCCATACTGGGTCTTCCCTAGTAAAAAACAAATATATTTAAATATATTAATATAGTTCAACCCAGTTAACATAACCCGCGTCCTACAAATATAAACATTATAATGAAACTTTATTTGGTGTTTTACTAGTGCACAATGCATATTTCTTCTTACTAATCATTCATTATTTTTATTATTAATAAGCCTAAAATGCATGTTTATGTCACTTTTAATGAGGGTTGTGTAATGTTGCCCTTTAAATGCAAAATATTTAAGTGTACCTAAAGTATACTTGCAATAGTTCCACTTTAGCACAATACCAAGTATGCATTTAATTGGTCTTCAGCACTACTTCCTCACAATTAAAGTGGATTAAGCCCAAAATTAGTTGTTCCAATTTAGAAGACTTTAGGTATACAAGTTCAGTATGCTAAAGGTACAATTGCATGGCATTTTATTAAGCACATATATCTGAAAATGCATGAAATAACTGTAATTCAAATACGTTTAAGTATCTTTAGTTTTCATTAGTGTTCATTTGGAAAATAAGACAGTCCTGAAAGGAAGGTATTTTTCAACATGAGATCTAACATTATATATTGCCACAGTAATTTGCTCAAACACACACAAACAACAAAATAAATAAATCAGAAGGTTTACTGTATTCCACTTCACGTTGACAGCCCTTTTCTTCACGTTGATCCTCTTCAATTTTTTCATTCTTTTGCAAACTGCAGTTCTCTGTAAAGATATTTCATTCATTTACTTTACATTTCTTTGTCTCTCTTTCTTTTTCTTTTTAATTATATTATTTGAAAGTCTGCTGTTTGAGGTGTATAAACCTTCAGCACACTGGCATAGCTTTTCATGGCAGAGTCTGTTCAGCGATCCATCTTTCTTTTGAGGATGGTAGAACTTCACACAACGCTTATCTGTCAAAATATACAGGTTAGATGAAATATGTCAGCAGTATTTGTCCTACACAATGTGTCTAAATGGTCGAGGAATTGCATTTGCATAAGTGCATTTGCATTTGTCTTACAGTATATTTTTCTTTTATATTCCAGTAGAATTCAAGCTTAATTTTGTACTTTATTCTTTATTCTTGAGAGTCTTTAGGCAACGGTTTAATTGAATCGTACTGCTAAAATACGTGATGTGTATATTGCCAGATTTGCTGAAGAAATAGTTGCATGTATTTCTTTTCTAGTTCTCATGGCACACCTGGAGCATTGTACTCGTACACAGTGACTCCTGCGGGCTGCAGCATTCCCACTTCATTCATCTTGTGCATTTTGAAGACAACCCTTTCCTTTTCTTTATTAGAAATCTTAAAACACAAGTAAAATATTTATTATTATGAGCAATCACTACACCGAATCCGCATCTCACCAAACTGAGGAAAAAAAGCACAACAAATATGAGAACAGTGGCAGCAGTGTACCTTATCTATGTAGATGATAAGAGATCCTCGCTCTGAAAGCTCCTTGTCCAGCTCAAAGCTCTGAATGTACTTATCTTTACCACTGGATAACTGGTGGCAAAATCATACAAAATAGACATCAGTTGCCATTTTAGGGCCACTTTTACTAAACAAGGCAAATTAGTGCGAAAGCGCGATTCCAAAACAGTGCTGATGGGTATGGAAATTTCTGTGTGCGTTTAACTTAACTAAAGAACGCAGATGCAACATATCATTTACACATCGACCTATGCAATACACAAAGTGCATAGTTTTTTGGGGGCATTAAATAATAGCACAAATACCAGTAATTGTGAAAATCTTAGTGTTAGATTCATTTGAATAATCATCTGAAAAGGAAACTCTTGGATATTCAGTAAAGGAAAAATAACTGTCAATGCCTTTTCAGCCCTCCTTCTTCACTCTGTCTTACTATTTTACTTGCTATACAGCACTTTTTTTTATCTCAATTATTTTGTGCGCTGGCACCAGCTGTAAGTAAATCTGGCCCGTAATGTCCACTATTTAAATGTAAATTACTTTGATTAATGAATTTAAGTGTATGCGTTAGACTCAAATATGCAATGATTTCATGATCTTTCACAATCATTGATGCTGTTTATTCACCTTCAGAAGATCCCGTTCATCCACTTTGAACCCTGTCAGAAGACCAATGTCCAAAATAGACATGGTTGAGCTTCTTGACTTGTCTTTGAAACTGCAAAGAAGGATTAGTATGATGGAATAATCAATGAATAATCTGTTTGCTGGTTGGGTTCCATTGCTTTGCCTGTTTTTTCTTAAAAGTATGACAAAGCTTGATGCCATGACAGATTCTTTATAAATTACTATATGGTCCTTTTGGACATTTCCAAGAAGACAAATTAATATGACAAATCCACCTGTCGAATGGGCTACTTATTAAGTCTTATTTAGAGTAGTTCATATGTACTCACATATATTCAATGGTGATCTTGTAACTTTCAGAGGCTTGATCATAGGACACTACATACAAAAATATAAAATCATATTTTTAATACCTTATTTTGCACCAAAGCATTTTACACTCTTTAGTACTTCTGACGAAATCTACCTGCAGTCTCTTTCTCCATCTGCACACTGAGATCAAACATATTGCAGTCGTAGTCTTTCTCTTCAGGCAGAGCATAATAGACAGAAAAGACCTGGGAGAGAAAGACAGGAGCTCTTGGACACAGAACAACATGCTGGTGGAGACATGAGTGTGTTCATGAATACTCACAGAGAGCATGGCCACCCCCGTCCCTTGAGCTGTGATATTGAAACTCTTCGTAATGTCAAACTGTGGAATTCAGTCCACGAAGCAGACAAATGAGAAAACACTTTTAGGGTGAAGCAGTTATCGCAAACAGTGTGTGAATCAGACTGGAAATTAATTATTTCTCGGCATTAAGGGTGCAAATTCGTTCATATTTCCAGACCTTGTCTGAACGTTGTTGCTGTTTGTTTGATGATCTTAAAGAAATGTGGTTTTTTTGTTTTCTCTCTTGCACAGCCATCTCCAGGTCCAAATTAATGTCTGCCTTCTTAACCTGAATGCGGTACTCAGCCACAGCTTGGAAGACCATGATCGTTGACTAAACATACAGGGTAATAGGATTGCAAAAAATACATCTTTGGTTATCAAGGTAAATTAGTCATGTTATAGTATCACTGCTGTCAAAGTTGTATTCAATTCACATTACTTGAAGAACTCAAAGCAAAGGGGAAAAACAATTCTGATGTGGAACACACACACACAAAGTTGCTTTTCACACATATTCAAACATTCAAAACTTTTCATCAAAGGATTTTTCAGTGAGGTTAAAGATGTCTCCACATGGAAGTGTTTAAAGTGCATACTGTAGGTATAAGCCTCTAAAGTCAAACAGTTCTGAAGACTTCAACCAGCTGCAAATCACACCTGCATGGCAGTTTTTAATAATCCTGAAGAGCCTGATAAGCTGGATCAGGCGTGTTTGATTAGGATTGGAACTAACAGAGCTGTGGCCTTCCAGGAATTTGAGACCAATGTGATATTTCATATATAGCAATAAAACACAGCCTTCCATTAAATGAAAAGAACTCCCAGGGTTGCACAAAATGAGGAGGACAACATAAATTATAAATTCACACAGCCCACAAAATTATGAGTTGTCACTGAAAATACCTGTGTTGTGCCGTATCCTCCGTAACGGGATTGTTGCTTTCCCAGCCAACGCACTGCCAGTCCAGCTCTTTCGAAATCCTTTGCCATCACCAGGGCAAGCACCGCATAACCTGTGGCTTCTAGAGAGTGATGGTGCTGTCCAGGAACTTGCCAAAACATTTCATCTAAAACATGACATCACAGTTTTGTTTTGAAAAGTAATAAAGGTTATTAAGAGATCATCATTACTGCCTTTCTTCATTCTGTTTCACATTTTCTGTATAGTTTCTTTTTATGATTTCTTTTTTTTATTATTATTATTCATTCTGATAAAGTTAAACTAAATTAAAATGTTTTTCTTTTTTTGGAAGCTAACAGGAAATAAGTATTTTATTGTATTTTTTTTCAGAATTCAGGAAACAAAAATGTTTTGTTTTATGGTTTTAATTATAGTTAACTATAACAACGCTGGTACAGTTATCAGGGAGAACACAAGCTTTTGCCATGCAGAACTGACCTGAGCTGTATTAAGATTTTGTAAAGTAACCGACCTTTGTTTGTAGTAGAATAACTCTCCAAGATGTCTTTATTGAGTTTTCCAGCATGGGCCAAAGCGTAAGAAGTTATAGCGACAGCATAAGTGCCGGTCAGACTGTGAACTCTCAGCAGCAGGTAATCAGTGGCTCGTTTCATACTGTTCTGAAGATTCTAGTATTGAGAGAGAGACTGAGTGAGATGTGTTCGAGACGAAGGTGACGTATCACTGGGTTGTGTCCAGGAATCACACTTACAGATCTAACACAGATCTTGCTTCCCTCCTGCATGGCAATCAGGACGAAAGCAGTCAGAGAGGCATCATTATCTTTCCCGCGTATGTTACCCTGGAAGTGAAATACACTCAAATAATAAGATGTTGAATAATGACATAACGTGAATGTCAGGGCGTTTCTGCAAAAATACGCAGCACTGTACTGTAGGTGCTACACTGTAAAAAAACATTAGTGTACCTTACTTATATATACTTAGTTACCTTTACTTAGTTGTTATACTTCATTAAGTATGGATTCATTAAGTTACAGGTAATTTTTGGCTAATAAAATGACTTACTTGCTGCTATTAGTAACTAAGAATATTCAAGTAGCCACAACAAAACTAATGACATTAATTCACCATTGGGGGGCAACCGTGCGCTAATGTGTTGATAATGTGCAACAAAACAACAGAAGAAGTAATCAGGTCCTTAGTCCATTTGTTTTGAGTTTTTTTTTTTGATGCCTCCACTAAGTTACATTTTTAAAAGTTTTTTTTAAGTAAGCTAAACTAAAAACAAGTTAAGACAAAAAGCAACAACTGTTTGTCTTAACTTGTTTTTAGTTTAGCTAACTTAAGATTTTTAAGGCAATGTGAAAACTAATAGAAAGTTAACTCAAATAATGATCAGTCAACAGTTAACAGGACTTAAATATACTTGATAAACAAGTCGTCCCTACAAATTGTGTTAAGTTATAACATTTAAACATTAATACTCTACTTCACTTGGAAATTTTAAGGCAATCGGTTTCCTCACTTTTTCTAAGAAAAATCAACATATTACATCTCACCCCGACTGACAGTTATGTGTGATTAAAGTGGAATTTAGTGGAAAAAATGAACTTACAGCCATCTCGCTGTGATACACAGGTGCATCTTCTTTAAACCTGCCGTCTGCCAGCTGTTTTTTTGTGGCCAGCCAGTTGAGGGCGCTGCAGATCACATTCTCCTCTATGACAATCAGATCACTGGCCATCGCGAATACTTTAGCCACATAAGCTGTCAGCCTGTAAATCGATGCATTGGAGGAAGACAGCTTGGGTATAATACAAGAAACATGCAAGAAAAATGATTATTATCTCTGAACAAGATGTATTATTTCACCATGTGCTACTTGGCGTTTGTAACCAGGCAGCATACGACCCATCAGCTTTACGGAAGGTCAACTCCTGCTTATAACCTTCACCGGAAGAACAAATTAATGAGATATTGGGGAAAAAGCAGCACTGTATTTAACAACTGGGAGGACATTATAAGGGCGGTCAGCTGACCTGTGTCAATATGCTTGATGGCTTCATCACGGCGCTCTATCCCAACAGCCTCCCACTGCTTGGTGCTATCCAGGTAATGAGTGGCAATGAGAGGTAGAGTTACATGAATCATGGTCTGCTCTCCACATCCGTGGGGCTGAACAATGAGCTGACCCATAAAATGCCCGCTGATGGCCTGCTCGACTGTGCGTGTTATCTCCTCACCTGCAAAGTTAACGTTAAGCTAGTTAGGAGCAGTGCAAAAAAAAAAGAAAAGGACATTGTGATGTTTTAAAGAGATTTACCCTTTAATGTTCTCTTATTTATTAAAAATATTTGAATTTATGAAGCAGCTGTTTCCTTGAAAAAGACATGATAGTGTCTTAAGAAGTTTAAAACAAAGTTTAAAAAGTGTATTTTTTAAGAAAATAAATTCTGATTCTGTTAAAAATTACATTGTGTTAACTGTTCAAATAAATCTCACCGTGAAGCAACACTTGGGCTACTGTTTTTGCACTGAATTGGAAATTACATTATTTTAAAATAGTTAGTCGTGAACTAAAGTGGGCCGGTCTAAGGCTTGGAACTCCAGGGCTGAAAAGCAGTACCACTCCGGCCCTAAAGGGCCCTATGGTTTCCATATTCAGAATTGTTAAGTGGAGGTGGAATTTACAGTATAATGTGAAATGTCAAAGAAGTTGGCTAATTTTGGATGAATATAAAATACAAAAGTATTGCTTTTTTATTTTTTGTATTAATACATCAGTGTCTATTAATAAAAAATATTTATCTGTTTGATTATATTACAGGTTAAATAAAAAAGTGGTAATATATTTGTATTAACACGTTAGGAATCTGAATTCAGAACAAGTTTAGATTTTTGTTAAGATTATTAAATTAATTAGACATTATTATGGTCACACATACAGTATCATGATATAATTAAGTGTTTTTTGCCACTGTTTTTGAGGCCTAGACAATGTTTGACCATTTACATACACTTGTCTTATGAACCAATTAGACTAACTTAGTCCAAATTTGAGTCAACTCAAAAAAGCTGTGCAGCTACTGTAGTTGCATATTTTACAGTGACAGTATTTGGATAAGATCAAATGGATTTCATAGGGGCCGTGCATGCTCCAGAAAAGCAGAGTCCAAAGAGATTGTCACCTATAATTGTGATGACTGTGCTAGCAGGTGTGTTCGGAACCCTTCGGCGTGGGATGTCACTCCTCATAGACACGACCTGTGAGCCGCCTGTTCAGTCAAGAGGACAGGTGTTTACAGAGGATTTGCAAACGTTCTCACTGCATATTCAGTGTCTATAAAGAAGCTGCACCTGGATGCTCGGAGGGGTTGATCTCCACGATTCTCTCCTGGACTTCAGTTAGCACACCTTCGGGCTGAAAGAAAGACGCAAGCCAATGTAACTTAGTGGAGGCATCAAAAAAAAAAAACCTCAAAACAAAAGGACTAAGGACCGTTCATGATTAATTGCTGCAGATGAGCCCTCCTCTTAATGTTGACATGGTAGACTCACCACAACCTTCAGATTCTTTCTAAGAGCGTCATTGCGATTTGAGCTGTATGCCACCGCTTCGATCCACTGGTCTTTCAGCTCCATGGGGATGATGATGAGAGGGACGGCTCTTGAGGACATGGGGCCAACACTAACGGTTATCTTGCCTTTCTGTTTTTTGCTGGCACTGCTGCAAATACCCTCAGATGTCTTAAATCTAATATATGTCTGGTACAAGACAAAACAAGATCTTCAGCATGTGGAACGAATTGGCAGAGCGTAAAAAATATGTACGATTTAGCCAAAAATCCTATGAATTTGTACGATATGTCGTGTAAAATATGTACAAATTGCATAAGATCAGGCTCAATTATTCCACATCAGCAAAACCATACATACTTTCTGCTTCTGATTGCTGTAATTGTGAAGAACAGCCTTTATTTCCAGTTGTTCGTTGCGCACTGCTGAATAAGGCATCTTCAGGTCGATAAAAAAATCTTTCTTCACAGTGATCTCAAAAGGATCAGCCACACACATTCCTGCAGGGAAACAAGGCAGCGTCAAAAAGAACACTAATTAATAATAAATGACAAAGGAACATGTCTTTACCAAGGGTCTGGGACAGGCTGATGGCTGTGATCTGCCAGGTTGTGATGGAGTCTTTCAGGAATATGTTAGTTCGTAAGGTAGATGTTTCATCACTAGACACAAACCAAGAGGCTGTCACGACTCACAGTCAAATCTCGTCAACATCTACAGCCAGCCCCTCCAAGATTTAGCTAACAATTTTAAACCAAAAACTATTTCACATTATTTTTCTCACCGTCTCTTTACATTTCATTCAAGGTATTGCTTTTAAAAAGGGTGGTGCATCATTTAATAAAACTCTCTAATATTGCCATCATCTTGAAAGAAAAACATCTCGGTTCCCACTAAAGGTATATATATATATATATAAAATACGTTTTACACAACAAAATGCTCTCACCACAATTGGTTTTGTGGGCAAGGAGGAAGATCAATCTCCTCCCAAAGCCAGCTTTCAGGAAACTGTGTGCGCACCATGACGTCACCTAGTTCCTCATCAAATTCATCCTCTTCACCTGAACAAGAAACAAACTATAGTATTCACTTCTTTTCAAAAGTTTGGGGTCAGTATAAGATAAAGAGAATGGTCTGAATGGTCTTATGCAATTTAGCATGAGAAAGCAATGAAGAAGCATTTTAGAGTTAGCTCAGTGAATACCTACTTCTCTTTCTGAAATCACTTTTTTTAAGAGCTGTAAGATTATATTTTGAAAATGAGGCTAAAATCTCACTGCGAGCCAGAAAAAACTCCTCCTCTGCGAAGGCATCTGTGTGGCGTTTCAACTCCTTGCAGCAGTGAAGGAAGGCCTTGACGCATTCATCTGAATCTATGATGTATGAGGCACGGCGTTCACAGCTGTAGTCGAGGTTAATTTTTACCAGTCCATCAAGACAGCACAACTTCAGGTCACCAGAGAACTGACCAGCTGAGAAGACAAAGTAAGTGTAGAAGCGATGAGGACAGAAGAAGAATGACAACATAAAAATGGCTGCATGTCTCAGGAGAATTAGGGTTGCACAATTCAGCTCTTTTTATGGCTAGGAGATAAAAAGCCTATACAAATATTGTTTCTAAAAAGTTTTTGTATGCAGTAGCATTTAGTGTGAGCTGAGATGCTGAATCATGAGCTGCTCGAGTGTAAACAACTTGACTAGTACAACGTAATATATGATAAATCGCACTTAGCCATGGTTTCAGTCTTATTTCAAATAATCATATAGCCCTAATAAAACAGCTTCCTTACCCAGCGTAGTTTGGACCTGCAAAAGACTCTGTGCTCTGCGTTTTCTCTTAGATGGGACAGGGCACTCTTTATCTACAAGAACATAACAGATCTGTGTGGGTTTGTAGAGCATGAGAAAACTGACACTTTAGTTTAAGCTAAATGAACTGTTCAGGTACTTGTTCTGGTGTAGGTTCCTCCTGCAGTGTTGGACGCAAACATCAGACCAGCATCAGTGAAAACCCCCATACCGTCCTTTCCTCCTCCAGCAGTACAGCCGGTGTCATGCTGCTCTACAACATCCCAGATCTAAAGTAACAAAGAGACCAGGTCATTTTAAGTCTGAAACTACTGAGTTTATTCTACATCAGGTTGATTACCTTTGTTTGAGTGAGTCTGTTCTTGTCATTAAGGACATAAACCCCTTTATCTACAGCGACCAGCCCGACTCTGGCGCCAGGGTCTCCAGTGATTTTCAAGCTGAGCTGATCTCCTGGGCCATATTGTGTCGGGTCCTTTACCTCGACTTTGAGCTGTGATTAAAAACAATAAACACACACTTATAAATGCTGAATGTTTCTGCATTCACTTATCATGGTTTTTCAGTTCACTCACCGTTCCCATGCATGTGTCCTTCATGTCAACCCAGACCGAATCAGACACCACCTCAGACGAACCCACGTGATAATACGCCACGAAGCGGAAGGACGGCAACATGTCTTTGGTTATAAGCACAGACAGAGACACTAGAGCTTGTCCGTTCATCTTAAACCTGTGCACTTGAACAATCTGTCCTTTACTCAAGATCTGTGGAAATAATGACAAATGCAGGCAGCATGAACATCAAAAATTTACGGTGAGGGAGCTCTGATCCGTTAATATGGGTGCAGAAAATGTGTGAAACGGGTGTAATGTGCTCTAGGTCTTATAGTATTACGAAAAAGGATGTGCTTTAGACACGAGACCCGCCCAGAAATCCTGAACACACACACACACACAAAAAAAGCGACTTAACACTATTCAGTACAACGAAGTTCAGTCATTTGTATTAAATAAGGACGCAAATAAAGCAGCACATAAGTGATAATTGTCATATGTTTCTCACCATGTAGGTGAAATCCTGGTTTTTAACTCCAGGGCTGTTTCCTAGATTTAAATTGACTTTCATTTGATGACCGATCTGAAGCTCTGCAGCATCAATGCCGATGTGCAGGTAGTTTTTGGAGCCAGCTTTGGGCTTGTAGGCCTGAGCCGTCATCTTCTTCACTGCTTGCTGTTCGTTACTTAATCGTGAGTCTTTGGTCTTTGCCTGAACATAATCACATTGATTTTGTTGGTTTGCAAAATTTCTAAACATCTTTGAGAGTTTTCATTTAAGCTCAGGTCTTACAGTGATCTCCAGTGTAGAAGATCCTCCTGGTGTGTTGACAGTAACTTTTGCAATGCCATTGTCTCTTGTTTGACCTTTGACCCCTCCAGGATTGACCTCCACTTCTACATTTTTAGAAGGTGTTTGGTCAGGATTTGTTACGTAGACCTTGAGAAGAAATCCAAAAGAAATATTACCCGACACCATCATGCATCATAGCCCAACAGAGGTGAGTGTAATCCCATTCTGAGATTTCTAGTGTTTATATATATATATACCGAGACATCGAAGGGCATTCCAGGTTTGAAGAAGTGCGGTGTTCTTTTGAAGTGGATGGTGTACGGTGACGTCACAATATGAATGCCTTTCTTGTGGGCCTCCACCATTTCACTTCCTGAAACGCACACAAATATAGTCATCAGCTATTATTCGGAGGTGAAATAAACTTTTTGTGTCTTGTCTCCTTTTGTGCTGGTTGAATATAAAAACTCAAGCTAAAATCCAGCTTTCAGCGCACCACACAGACTGAGAGTCTGGTCCAGCTCTTACCAGTTTCTGTTAAAACACTGGCTGAAATATAGAGGGATTTCCCAACTAGCTGCTGGATTTCAGGGAAGGTCGCCCTGATCATTTTTCTTGTAAGCTCTGCCTCTCCTTCTCCATCAATTATCTACAGAGAGACAAATGGCGACATTAAAAGTAAATTTTGGTATTTAAAACATTATATTTTAAATAATTTTAATAGGAAAAAAAAAATACTTTTATATAAACTTTTTTTTTTTTTTAATATATACATATACAGTAGTACTGTAAAATATGGGTCCAAAATATTATAACTGTTTTTGTACAGTTTTTTTTTTATTTTATTTTTATAAAAGCCGCTGTTGCAATTATGTTAGTATTACAATATGAATTACACATCTCTTGTGTGTTGCTTAATCAAACCAAAATAGCATAAAATTCACAATAAAACAGTAGTTATGTTGAACCACAAGCATTCAAGCAATTCCATTTTTGACTCCAAATTATGTGGAACTATAATTCTTAAAGATATAAAGCATAGCTCTGTCTGAACTCACCGGAATCTTTTGCAGTGAGGCAGCGATGCTGATCTTCTTCTCATTGTCTATCACTCCAAACACTACAAATGCAGTTCCTCTCACCTTATTACCAAAAAGATACCTAAGGAAACAAATATACACATCAAACATCCCTTGTGATAAGTCTTTAAATTATCTGTGTGATTACACAAAAACAGAAGTACATATAAAACCATAGTACCATGGATATTATATTAAGTAGTAGTAGTGTACGCCGTGAAACAGTTCAATAAAAATGTCATACTTAGCTGATATGTCTACTGTTAGAGAGTCCTCATTCACATAGAAGAACGCTTTGCGTGAAATTAAAGTCACTTCAAAGCTCGGCAGCACTACAAAAACACAAGAAAATAGCCATTCTTCAGTATCTTCTACAGCCTTACCAACATAATCAGGACACAGTAAACCTACCATATTCCAGGACTTCAAATTCAGTAGTGAAGTTCTTTTGAGGTGTGTTTGTGTACTTTGCGATCAACTTCCAAATTCCAAAGCTTCAAAACAAATGTGCAGAAAACACAAGAGTCTGATTAACAGAGAGTGCCAGCAGTAACTCACTGGTCAGTCTTTACTGAAAAATGCACTTTAACAGTAAACAAACCTGGCAAGTTCAGGTAAAGGAAAGGTTTCAGTCCTGATGCCTCGCCTTGGTTGAAACTGATCTCTGTTCAGTGTGATGCCTTGTGGATTCTTGGTAAACATGAAAATTTCAGTGCAGGAAACAATGTTGGGACAATTTTAGTGATTGTTACAGCCAGAGGCGGACATTCCAGGAGCCAGAAAGTAAAAGTCCTGCCATATTTTTGTTCCAGCCATGAACTCAGCAGCTGATTTCACCA
>JAUCMT010000001.1:24152418-24162715 GCA_032357475.1 Enteromius thamalakanensis
ACAGTCAGACACAGCAGCTTCACGTCCATCCTGACTGTCTGTGTGTCTCTTCCTGTGAGCTTCTGTGACCCTGCAGCACTCAGATTTATACCCCCCCACCCCCTCCACCAGCCTCAGAGTCCAAATCATGGCGATTAGGCAACACGTTTGGGAAGGGGTGGATCTTGGACATTTTAAGGTAAATTCCAAAATGAGAAGCTCCAATAATCATAAAATATTGTGTTAAATAATATTTTTTTCTGTGAGAAAAAACACTAAATGATGAAGCTGTGCATCCCAGTATTATGTCTCTGTTCATCCTGTATGCACACAAACCCAAGAGATCACAATAAAAGAAGACATGTGGTTGTTTTCATTCCAAAAGCCTATAATAAAATTCCCAAATAAAACATTTTGTTGAGCAAAATGTCATCTGTACGTTTGAAATGCGCTGTACTCATGTGACTGTCCATGATGAACTACTTATTATAAAATAAGACTTTCAGTGTGCTCTTCATTTCTGTATATAGAAAGCTGTAGAAACAGAACTGTGTGTCAAACAGACAGGGGACTTATAAAGAGCTTGAAGAGTTAACAGTAATGGAGTTTTGGTTTCCCGTAAATGACTGCACTAGTTGTGTAAATTCAACCTTTGGTAAATTGGCAGATACTCTATTGATCTTTTAGGGGTCCAGAGAACTATTGAAGAGTATATTATCATGATAAGTACTCAACAATGTAAGCTGCACTGAAATGAGATTTGCTGAAATTTTTAACTTGACTAAAAACATTGTCTTACCCCTAGATACACACTTAGTGTTATTATTATTATTATTATTACTACTATTTCTTTAAAAATAAATGTTAGTGATAATTTAGAAAGTGGATCTTTCTAATCTCGGGGGGCTCCAGTGAGAATGTGACAGTAAGCCGGGAGTATCACATTCTGAGAAACATCTTTAACAAACGTATCTAGCATTTCTGTGCTTTCATGTGCCTTAAAATTACTTAAAACATTTAAATGCAGGAATAGAATAAAAAATAAATAAATAATGGCAGAAATAGAATTTAATAAAACACATATTTAATGAAGTTCCTGACAAACAGCAGTCTAAAAGACACAATCTGAAAGTGCACAGTGTATAAAGTCGACTCAAAAGTCGACTCTTCCTGTCTATGTTTTCCATACCTGTAATATTTTACAGGTAGAGACAAGGATTGCATTACGTACTTTAAATAAATAGTGAGATTCATTCAATGTCATGTAGTGCTTGGTGGTGTTTTATTTTGTTTATACATTTCTATAAACAAAATTAATGTCATAAATTAGTTTTTAAATTAGATTTTCTTTAGCCTACTTTTTCTTATAATCATTAATAGAGGGGGTGGGGGGGAGGAAGCATAGCACAGGTAGTCCACCTGATAACACAAATGGAGATGTTTATTTGATGACTGCATCTATAGGACGTTCCCGATCAGATGTCAAAAAGATTAAATGTCTGTATGATGTAAAATGTACATAAAACTGACATCCTACAGATATCTATCAAATGTTTGCACAAAGCAGATTATTATTTCCAGATCAAGCGATCACACACACAACTCTGTAGAGATATTTCTGAGGACATACATTGACTCAATGTAATCTCTAGCTCCTGACCCTAAACCTATTCATCAGAACTATGCTTTACCCAAACCCTTATCCTTTACCCAATTATAACCTGAGCCTTAAAACCAAGTCTTGACCCTCAAACAGGTCTTTAAAGGGCTCTCAGAAAGTGAGGACTGGTCAAAATGTTCTCACTTTACAAAACTGTCCTCACTCTGATGATCTAAAACCAGCCCTCAGATATCTGTACAAGTGCACACACACACACACACACACACACACACACATTTCCATTTTCTGACATGCATAAAATAAACCACAATTATATAAAGAGTTGGATTAAGAGTAGTAGCCTACTGATCATTTTAAAAGGTGTGTCCATATTTATATAATTATTGAATTTTTACTTGTTACTTTGCATTCTATTAAACTTCAACTGGTATGATACATTTTTAAATTATTATATAGGCTATATCGCATACTTCTTGTAGGGAATTTAGGGAAATAGTGTGAACGTGCGAGTCGGGGAAAAAAGGGGCGTTGAGATTCTTGAGCTCGTTTCACCTGAGTTTCGTGAGAGGAGAGGAACAGGTACAGCGAGTTGGCGCGCTTCCGGCCGAAGGTGAGAGAGCTGCAGTCATGAACGCGCGGATCACCAGCGTCTGCCTCGCGCTCTTCGCTTGGACGCTGAGGTCTTGATCGTTTGGGATTAAAAATAATAACACCAGCAGTTCCTCCGCGGGTTTCACAGCACTTTCTCAGGTGAGCTCAGTTTCCCTTTCTGTCTGATGGTTGCTCGTCTCAGTGTGCTTTGAAGACAGCTCGTCAAACCGGCTCCGCCACCGGCATACCGTGACTTACTGACTGACATCATGAGCTAATAAAGCTCACCTCATTCCCGCCCAGACGCTGCTAGCTTAATATATTATCTCCATACTCGGAAGTCAAGTCATTTGTGAAGAATTGATCATCAGTAACGAAGGTCCCATATAAAGCAGGTAACACAACTTGATGCCATGGTACTGTCATGCGTGAGGGATGCATTGTGACTGAGGTACTGTACGTTCGTGTCTTAACATTTGCTTCTTATTATCTTAATTAGTTAATTGTAAATCTCAGGTAAAATATGTGATATTAAGTTGATTAAGCTCAAAACAACACTTGGTCTTTGTATAATTTATATATTTTTTGTGTTGCAATTTAATAGTTTTGTTGACTGTGTTCCACTCATAAATAAATAGAAATATATACTGTTTTATTATTGTAGTTGTTAAAGTGTTTTTACCCAAAATGTAAAATCTGTCTGTGTTACTACTTTTGTACTTGCTAAAATAAATGAACACTGAAGGTTTCATGTTTCAAAAGGACACAGAAA
This sequence comes from Enteromius thamalakanensis, assembly GCA_032357475.1. Lineage (NCBI taxonomy): Eukaryota > Metazoa > Chordata > Actinopteri > Cypriniformes > Cyprinidae > Enteromius > Enteromius thamalakanensis. Next base: position 24,155,382 of record JAUCMT010000001.1, read on the forward strand.
CAGCATTAGTGAATAACATCATGTGCTGTATTTCCAGGTCTTCCGGAGTCAAAAATAGTCCAGATTGAGGAAAATACACCAGTTTAGTTCATTTCCTAAAAGCCACATGGCTTTGGTACGACTCAAGGGTGAGTTCAGTTCATGTTCAGCTCTGTGTATCTTTCTGGATGTCCTTGTAGTTGTAGGTTAGTGTTGTTTTCCCAGACTAATAATTAACCCTATCAGTCCACAGCCGAACAGTAGACTCTTTTAAAATTATCTTCTCATCTGTGAATGTGTTTGTGAACTGTAGGAATTCACATCATTCTTTTGTCTTCCTCCTCCGCTAGGCTACAATTCCCTTCCAAAATGTAAAAGGATGAGCGCTGTGTAGTCACAATAAACCAGGTACTTTGATCTCTCACACACACAGATACTCAGATCTTGCGTCTTCTTGAACGGATTCACCCTTGGACCACTGTTAGACACACATTCTCAGTCTGTGTTTGTTTTCCCATGTGCATGTGTGGAGCATCATGAGTTTGGTGAGCGTGTCGGGCCTGTGCATGCCGGTGTTGTTTCTGCTGACTCTGGCCATGGTTCTGTTCTCGTGCGTCCTTCGTAAGAGTCGGCAGGTGGAGGGATCGTACCAGCCCAGCGCAGAAGAGCGCAAACAAGCTAAGAACCATGGAGTCGAGAAACCCGGGCTCACTCTCCCGCTGCCCAAAGAAGAGAGACTGATCTGAACCATGCTGAAACAACCCACTGTTTAAGTTGATCAGCTAGACCTAAAAATGACTTCATGTTGATATGTGAAGTCCACACACGTCCTGACTAACAAGTGAAGGGGTTGTGGATGGAGAATGGTAGAAGTGGTGGTGGGTATTTATATGGTGTTACTGAGATGTGAGTGCTCCCACATCGCAAGGCACTGTTAATGCTGACAAATCAATTCAAGTACAAACCGAAGAGGTTTTGATAGCACACCTGGGATATCTAAAGACACTGGGAAGTGCATTTATCAAAAAGAAAAAAAAAAGTCAGATAGTTTACATGGACCGCCAAACCAGTTTGACTTTGTTTACTTCATCTGTACTTTTAAGTTTGCTCTCCTTGAGAGTCTTTGAGAAGGAGTCACATGGCAGCTTTACCTCTAAAATAGGTTACCATTGTCACACTGAATGCTTTAAATGACCAAAAGCCAATGTTATATTGCAGTTTGTTTGTTTTTTCCGAGGTGGAGAGAAAAATATATATTGCACTTTGTCAAATGTTGTTTCGTATTAGGTTTGCATTGCTGTTATGTCTGTAACACATCCTATTAGCAATGATGGTGATCACAACATGATGATTAATTAAAATGCATCTGTGAGTAAATAACCTTGTCCTCAGTTTCGTAATGTCTTTTGAGAGTTTTTGGTTGTGTCAATATTTGCTCCGGGTTAGCAGCTGGTGCTTTGCACTCTCTGATAAGGTTTTTGTTTTTATAAATGATTAAATATATTCGGATAAAAAACATTGGACTGACTTTATTGGTCAGAGTTGGTGCTTCATCAGCTCATTTTGATGACATTGACACACAGTTAAAATTGACCTGATTTACTTTAATGCACCTTCAGTGTACTCTATTAAAATAATACTTAACTGATTTGGAATAACACGCATTGCCTTTGAATTGACTTTATTGATGTTAACGGTATGTTTAAACCAACAGTGCAAGTGTTGTTTCAAGTACATTTGTAATTAACAATATAAAGAAGTTCTTCAGCATAGTTTCGCTGCAGTGTGCTTCTATGTAATGAGCTAATGTTCAAATCTCTTCTTCAGCTCTGAGACCTTAACAGGAGCCTGGGCTTGTTCTTCTGATGTTGGTGAAATAGGAAATTTCATACTTTGTTCTTCAGTCTGCAGGCCCATCATTGATCCCACACTGATTTTGTGGGTTCTGATGGGAGTTTTTAGAGACTTATCCCCCCCTCGAGGACCAGAAGAGTCAGCCGAGGACTTGGACTGGAAAAGCGCTACAGCAGACAAAATGTTCGGTGACAGAGGTTCGACGCTCTTCTTTTCTACCTCTTCTCTTTCTTCTGTCTTTACGTTGAGAGAAGCGGTGCTGGTGATTCCATCATTTATTGGTTCCTTTGGGCCTAAGTCATTTGTCATTGTGTGCTTTTTCTGAAGTTCTTCTTCTTTGTCAGGTTGAATCTCCATCCTCTCTGTAACTACCATCTCGGTTTCCAAGCTTTCCTCCATTGTTCCATTCATTTGTCCTTCATTTTTTGACCAGCTGTCCTTTTCCTGCTCTTGCTCCTGACAACCCACTTGGGGATCCTGAGAAGCATCTTTGAGAATTTGTAAATCTGAACACAGATTTTCCCCTAACTCGGTCAAGTCCTTCTCTAATTCGTTAATCTCATTTTCTGGTCTGTCAATCAGGAGATCAGGCTCCTCCCCCTCAACACCAGGCCCCTCCTCTAGCTCCTCCTCCCAGCTCATAAGACTTTCGCTATTTCCAAAAGAGGGACTTAGACTCTCCTGACTTGGGTTGTTCAGACTCTTCTGAAAGAGAAATGAAATGGTGAGCGATTATGGGGCTTTCAACCGATAGGTTCCCGGTGCTGGACTATTTGTCAGGTTTTAAAAAACAGCGGTTTTTAAAAGCATTTTTTCTTCATGTTGTATTTCTCAGCTCACCTTAAATTAGGCCAGGGCAATATTTTGCACAATATATTCATGTGCATCTCGTCAGTAAAGAGTTTTTTGATTAGCTGTAAATTTCCATCAAATGGAGCAGCAGTTAATACATTACAGCTAATCAAAGAACTGGCTTTACTGACGAGATGCGCATGAATATATCATGCAGTATATTGCTCAGCCCTACCAGGAAATATGTCATTGTTTCCCTTCATTTTTAACCTTTTAGAAACTCATGCGTAAAAGATTGTTCCACCATTATAATGTATACCATACACAGCTGAATATCTTCTGATTATGATGGCAGTGTTGTAAAGACTTCAAGTGTGCTTTTAAGGCTGAATGCACAACAATGTTTGTTGCAGGTTATGTGCATATGTCAGACACCCTGTCCAGCACCGTTTAGATGTGATGCGTGAGAGGATCCAGGCCTTACATGTGTGATGAATTCACTGCTGTCGGAGCTGAAGAGGTCGAGGCTGCGAGTGCCGTACAGTAAACCTGGCTCTCTGGAGCTCTGCGTGCTCAGCGTGTCGAAGATCTCCCCGAGCAGGTCCATCTCCTCTGGGTCAGCCAGGAGGGAGAGTTCATCATCTTCCTGTAAGTCGCTGGTGCCAGAGCATTGGTCAAGACTTTCTGTTACACTGGAAAGAGCAATTTATTGTTTAAAAAAAAAAAAAAATGGCAAGGCGTCAGTGCATCCGTGTCCTCTCATCTCACCTGTCCTCATAAGCCGTGCTGTCGTCCTCTGTCTGTTGTTCATTGCCCTGGTTACTGGGATGCTTGCGTGCCGGCCGGCGTGGTCGAGACTGAGGAAAAAAACGCAGAAAAATAGTAGAAAAATAAATTTCATATTTAGAAAGTAAAGTGAAATTGTTGTTTTGTGGTTGAACACAAGATGAAGGCAAACTGCATGAAATGCATACATTAGTCCAGTATACATATTAGTCAGTTAGTTAAGAATAGATTATTCTACAATATGCACTAAATCGATCAAAAGCGAAGGATGTTACAATTTCACATAAATGCTGTTTTTCTGAAAACTTATTATTCATCAAAGAATTCTGACACAATGTTCTCAACATTAATAATATTTTTTTTCCGTTAGTAAATAAGCATATTAGAATGATTTCTGAAGGATCATGTGACCCTGAAGACTGGAGTAAGGATGCAGAAAATTAATCTTGGATTACATTCACACAGAGTTCCAAAGTTGTGTTCTGTTCAGTTCTGAAATTGAAATATTGTAATATTATAAATATTTTTATTTATTTAATTTTTAAATAAATACAGCCTTGGTGACCAAACTTCTGATCAGTGATATGCAGTATGTTTAGCTTTAGTTTTGTTTGGATGCCTTCAGGTGTCACCCACTCTGCCAAAGTGCTGTGTGATTGGTAGACGGTTCTGAAGGCAGTCTGATTGGATGAGGCGGTATGTGTGCCCTCCACACACAGACCCGCCCCTCTGCAGCATATGAGGATCACTTTGGTCCTGAAAGGAAAAATCCCAACAATAAAACAAATACAAACAGGTGTGCATTAAATCACATATTTAGTACACGCAGAGGAAACATGCAATTTAAAAAATGGAAACTCACCTTTGATGACAGGAGGTTTTTCAGCCCAAATTTGCTGTGATATTTCTGAGATATTCATCAAAATTGAAATCACATTCATGCAATATGTAACATTTATTAAAGCCCATGTGAAACATGAGTAAATCAATGCTTTTATTGCTTCAGCACAGACTGAATGAAAAGTAAAGTATAAATACTCACTGCTTTGTTTGCTGTAGTCTTCCATGTCACAATCAGAGCTCCGCCCCCTTTCTGTGGGGAGAGACAGTAACTTTTATTTTAATTTTTTTAATCCAATTTTGTGCAAAACAACTTTTCTTTTTGTTTAAAGGTTAGTTCACTTCAAAATGAAAAATTTAGAGAATATTCTCACTGCGTTGTAAAACTGAAATTGAACCACTAATGTCACAGCTGTTTTTTTTTTTACATCTGAATTTCTGTTACATGTTTGTACTTAAAGGGTCAATTTTGGTACCTTAAATGAACCATTTTTAGCACCTTTATTTTTAATAGTGTATATTGAAAATAGTGTGCAGATATCATAATAGGGTTGGCTTTCAGAGTCACGTCTTGTTTATAGTTGCTGTAAAACCTACCTTTAAATTTCCCACCCACTGCCGTCGCAGTTTGGAGCCACCTGAGAGGAATCACAACACAAAAGAGTGTTAAAAAGAGCAACCTGACAAGCTAGACTTGATTCTGTGATGAACTTAAACACGCACCAGATGAAGCACCACACTGATGCACTTCTTCCTCAAACACATCATCCGGCTCATTGCCCTGTTCCAGCATTTTCAGTCGGCCGTCAATAAACTGAGAACAAAATGACATTATAAGAGAAAAAATAAAATGGTGTTTGGTTTCTGCATGTTTAAGACTGGGGAGGCACTAAATGCAATTGGTTCACTGCATATTTAGCAGTCATGAGACGTCACTTGGGTATGTTTTAAAACTTTTATGGTACTATTTTTGCAGCCTAACATCCTCAGAGCTCATTCAGCATAAAAAAATTTATTTGATGATGACGATAAGCTATTCTCAGCATAGAATCTTTCATTAGATGGGAAGGGTGTGGTCTCAAAACTTAAGATGAAAAATTCAACATTGTGCCAGCAGGGGTCACTCTTACTTCATTAAATAAAAAACATATTTAATTTTGCTTAAACACATAATACACATAATACACAGAACAGTTTTAATGCTGTATTATTGTTTATGTTGCTTAGTGTGTTGCTCAGTGATACATAGAAGCGATCATAGCCGTGGTGTATTGTAAATAAAACACAGCTGCTGACCAATCAGAATCCAGGAATGGAACTATTTTATAAAATGGACTGTATAATATCTCGACATTGTTTATTTAAGATCTGCGCAGTACCTTACAACATCTGTGAGTGGTTAGATGCTGAATGTTATTTGAGTGTTTCCTGTGAGGCTAGTGTGAGCTAGCTCGCATAAACAGACACGCTACTAATACTCCATTGAAGGCTAGCTGACGTGTTGCGGAGTTACTTATCAACAGCTTTCTAAAGGGTACAATCAAAATAATCAAACTGATTTTATAAAGGAAAGCAAATGTGTCATATTACACATTCATCTGATCTGATATCTGATCTAATGGCTGTTTGAGGAAAAATATATTATTACTTATAAATGGTATTTGTATGCTTTAAGAAAGGTAACACAATTATAACAGCAACAAATGAGATGCATTATAATTATGAGAAATATAATAAATTGCAATTTAAGTTGAAAAATCATGTTATGGATGAGTTAAAATAACACATTAAAATATTTATAATGCATTCTCATGGTTAGGGTTAGTTGCATGCAATTATTCATAAATTATCACTGCATGTAAAACATTAACGCCACCACCCTGCTGAGGTACCTCTTTGAAACACTGCAGATGAACAGCGCTCTCCAGAAACTCCCGCATGCTTTGAGACTTTTGACTGAGAAACAGCTCATTGCAGAACACCACCGACCCTTCCTTCAACATACGAGAGAGGAGCACTGGAGTAAGCGTTTCTAACACTCGAGCTGATGATTTGATGTGATTGTGCGCCACTCACATCAGACGGCTGAAAGGCCTCCTTGTATCCTCCAAACAGCAGAGCCTGGGCTCGGAGGAAAGCGTGCGCGACCCCTGACCCTGCCGCCGCCGCCTGTTTCTTCAGCCTGACCTTCAGCCCCGCCACCTGCAGCAACAGAGTTAACTGTAAACCTTCATCCCTCCCGAGTCAGAGATCTGCAAGGAGCCAGAGAGTCTCACCACATCGGGCGGGATCTTCTTCAGGTCCTCGTGGGGTGACTCCAGGGTGTTGGTGTCCACGTTCAGTATGACCACGTCCTCCAGAGCTCGACTCCTCACTCTCTGCCCAACACAAACACAGAGAGTGCGGCAGGATGAGTGTTTGTGTGACTAAGTACCGGTGTGAAAGACTACCACGGGACGAGGCAAGTGTCATACCTCTGACAGGCTGGAGTGAATTCCAATGAGGTACGGCATCGGTGCGCTAAACACAGTACATGTGAGATAACATTAGGCAGCATTCACACAGGACAGGTTGTATCTGCATTGTTTCAGTCATTAAATTAGTCATTTTGTCACTTGTGTGTGACAGTACACTCGCTGTCACTGGGGCGGTACCTTTTCAAAAGCTTCGCTTCATACCTAAAGGGTCCATTCTGATACCTTACAGCTACATAATAGTACTTAAAGTACATATTAGTACCCCAGTCACAGAGTGGAGCAAATAGTCTTTTCAGTGTTTTTATTTGTATTTGTAACTTCATCCTGCAATATGTTATTCAAAAGTGAATGTTGTGAGTTAATGTTTATGTTAATTAAAGATGCTGTTCTAACTCACTGATTCTTACAATCTTTATATTAATTCTGTATGTATTAACTGTATTTAAATTCTTTAATATTAATATTAATCAATTTTTAATAGCCAAACCAGTGGTTTTAATAACAATATATACACATGTGTGTGTGTGTGTGTGTGTCTTACTTAATCATAACGTACTGTGTATATTTATTATGTAGAAAGAAAAACAAGCAAGCAGATGATATAAA
>JAUCMT010000001.1:24162815-24174681 GCA_032357475.1 Enteromius thamalakanensis
AAATATATTATATAAAGAAAAACTTTTATTTTGATGTGATTAATCATGATTAATCTGTTGACAGCACTAATATATATATATATATATATATATATATATATATAATTTATTTATTTATTTATTTTTTTATTGTTCTAGTTTTGGTAGTTTTTAATCCCTTTAGTCAAATACTCCAATTTTAAAGCATAAATAAATAAATAATAATTTGTTTAAATAAATAAAAAGTAAGTAAAAAAAAGAAAAAAAGAAACATAATTCCAGTTGTCTTGTGTTTCTAGTATTTGACTGTAATAACATATTTCACCAGCAGTAGTCCAGCAGATGAGGAGGCAGTACTGGGATGAAGATGTGCTGCCAGTACATGGGGTACAGCATCCCGTTACACGCGTGTATGCAGGCCGTCAGCTGAACACACACACACACACACAAAACAATTCATTAGAGTGTGATTCGTGTTTAACGCAGCTGCCTCCTGACTAAATACAACAAGCAGTTTTTAGTGTCAAGGGACTCATCTGCCGTTGAAAGAGGAGCATGCCACATCAAATGACAAAATCCCAGCCAGTCAGAAGACATTTCACTGATTCTTGGACTAGACACCAAACAATGTGGTGCAGCTGTTTAGGACAAACTGTGATTTGTCACGTGTGGATTCATCGTGTCATTCCTGGTTAGATGATAAGGCGTTTTCACACTCGGGTTTGAAAAAAGGAAACAAATCCAATTGTGTCATTTTCTATTTTTTTGGTTGGTGTGAAAAACCACACCACAGTGCACAGTAGTTCCCAAATGATCATCAAAGTAGTGATGTGCAATGTGCTTGTTCTAGCATAAAACAGTTATTTTTAAATGAATGCTGTTCAGAGCCTGGAATGATGTGCATTTATCCAAAGCCAAGAACACTATATTCAAGGCATGCATTTCAGTGCATGCATTCCCTTGGGCATGGAACCCACGACCTTACTGCTGCTGTTTTCACCTCATTATCAGTTCTGATTCACGCTTGAACTCACAGTGCTGAGTTTGCTGCAGTAGATGAGGATCCGTCTCTCAAACAACATGCTGGCATAGAGCTGCAACAGGTTTCCCACATCCACCGCCACCACCAGCTCCGTCAGGTTCCTCTGATACACACATGTAAACATGCATGCTGATCAAACGCTTGGAAAAAAATCTTTACTTTAAAAAAAAAAGAGTCTCTTTTCCTTACAATAGCTGCATTTATTTGATCAAAAATAAAGTAAAAAATAATATCGTAAAAGATGATTGCAAATTAACAAATAACTTTATGACTAACAAAAAATACTGTTTTCTGAAATATAATTTATTCCTGTATCAAAGCTAAATTTTCAGCATCATGACTTCAGTTTTGAGTCACGACCAGTCTTCAGTGTCACATGATCCTTCAGAAATCATTGTAATATGATGATTTGTTTCTCAGGAAAATCTTTATAATTATTATCAGTGTTGAAAACAGTTCTACTGCTTCATATTTTTGTATATTTTGATATTAGAATGATTTCTAAAAACTACAACCAACAAACAGCTATTTAAAATTGTATTTATTTATTTTTAATACTACCTTATTAATGTATTTTTAATCAAATAAATGCAAAACATAAAAAAAAAAACAATGGGAAACTCACACTCTCTGGAATAGAAGGCAGAGCTTTGGGATCTGGTGCGATGAAGTATGGGATCTGATGGGCAAGAAACAATGCTATGAAACCGTGAAAGTAAGTCCTTGGAGTTATTTTGATCTGAACGTTCTTAGGAGGCATGCTTTGTTATTCATATTTTCAAAAGGACCCATTAGTGTTTTTTAGTTAAGCGTTGTTAGTCTTTGGACGCTAGATTAGTTTGATCTCATGTTATAGACTGTATTAGGATTTATAAGATGCTGGAGGGAAGGTTTAGTCCGGTCGGCTGGTTTTAATGCAGATCAGGGACTCACCCCCTTTGACTCCTCCCCTTTAGGGGCGTGCTCACAGATGCCAAGCATCTTGCGTCCAATCATTAGCTTTCCTCCCTCAGTGAAGAACACATCAACCTGATTGCGATGTTACACACATGTTGTCATAAACGGAGCTTCCGGCAGCCAATGAGCACTTACCATCTGCAGCGTGATGGAGCCGTTGGCCGGAGGAACCGGGTGCTTGTAGAGCACTGAGAGCAGCTCTGTCATCTCACTGGTCTGGCATTCAAATTAAAGAAATCATGTTAGATAAACGGCTTTTAAATGCAGACCATCAAGAGACCGTTAAAATCATACCTGTCCTTTTGTTGAGTAGTCAGCTAGATTATTGAGAAGTTTGTAGAAGACCTCAAACCAGGGCAAATAACTGCGTTGAGAGAGAAATCTCAACTTAAAACCAGGTTATAAGTGTAACATAAACTGAAAGTGAAAGTGATTGTGGCTATGAGAAGCAGACTGTAAATAAATAAAGGGGGTTGTGTGGTCAGTCATTTGTTTTGGGGTGTATGTTGTGTGTGTTTGAGACCTGAGGATGCACGAGCAGGTCTGAGAGCTGGACGTGAGTCTGCAGAAACCAAAGCGCTGGCATCCTTCCAGATCGGTCAGCACGAATGTGAAGTGCTGCACGGCAACAGTGTCCTTCACCCTGTCCACCGACCGGCCAGTCACAGTTAATCAGTCACAACAGGTAAAAAGGCTAAGTATCCATCTTTAGTAATGAATGCATGATTTTTACCTCTCTATATCATAAGGGAAGCAGAAGCGAGGCAAAGACTTCAAACACTCCTGTGTGAGGATAGAAGAAACGTCATCAAATAAAAGTTCAAAGAAAGCTTTTTTGGTCAATTTTATTTGATACTTAATGCCAGGTACCCTCAGTGCCATTGTGAGAAAAGCAAGGTTGCTGCAGATGTGTAAATGGTTACTATATTTGTGTGAATGTGTGCATATATATATATATATATATATATATATATATATATATAAAATACACACACACACAAACACAAAGGTATGATTTATCTCTGCATATACTTGTGCATGCAATTATTTATTTATACAGTATTTTTATATAATTTTTAAATTAATTTAATGAATAGAAATGCAGATCAATAAATGAAAACAGAAGAGCCACAGTGATCCTCGAGTACTAACCTCATCATTGAAGTCTTCAGGGAACTGAAACAGCACATCAGGATCTACTCAAATACACAACACACACGCTCGAGTCAGTCTCAGTTCATTTCTCAAGTAGAGGATGTGGTTAAAGTCAGGTCAAAGTTAGCCACGCAGGGTAACCAGTCCAGCTCAGGCTGGTTCTGTACCGCCAGACTTCATCGAGACTCATCTTAGCAGATCACAGCACACTTTCTCATTCTGATGAGCCTATATCTGCCATGCTGTGTGGTTTTTCTAGTTTAGTCATGTGACAGGAAGAGCCATTCTCAGAAGAGACAGTTTGTGAGGGTTTATTACATCAGTGTGTGTCTCTGTGTGTGTGTGGCACCTACCTTTATCTCTGGCAATTGGACATGATGCTTGAAAGAACCAGTAGAACGTTTTTTCAGGGTTTTCTCTGAGAGCAACAAAAAAATGAGCAGAACAAATTAATAACAAAACAATCTATAGGCTAACAACAACCTTACACTCAGTCGAATGTTTGAAGCTTTAACTCTGTAAGAATGACAGGCCACTGAATGCGACCGGTTCTCCATCATTTTCTGCTGTTCTTTTCACAAGAGCTTAATAAGACACTGAATTGGTACAGCAGGATGTGGTTGGCTACTAAATTAGAAGAAGCGCATCACCAGAAAATATTTCCAGTTATGAGTTTGGTCGTGTGTCTAAAATAGACTTAAACAAAGGCGATGAACCTAATAGCATGTTTGTCTTCTAAAAAGTTCTGTAAATGAGAAAACATCGAGAACGCAATGAGAAATGTTCAAATTGAGATCTTGAGGTTTTGGCAGATCTGCCGTTTCTCAGGAGAACAATTGGACTCCATTTGCAATTGAGATCATATTCTTTATTTTTTACTCCCAAGAGATGAAAAACCAGTAATAAAGATGTGTTGAAGATGTTTACGTGTTGATAGTGAATGTGATTCTCCGCACCTATTGAGGTGCTTGATCTGCTGTTTTTCAAATTCAGTGACATTCAGAAGCAGTTTTGAGGATGCTATGCATTTTCTCAAGCCAGCTGAAACGAAGCAGGAAGAGAGGGTGCTTCTGCGTAGAAAAGTCTACATCTGCAGATGTCAGCTAAAGACTCTCCAAATCTTGCTGTTTTTTAATCTGAGTTTATTCATTGAATTGTGACATGATACAAAGCCTCGCAAACCGAGAAGGACAGAGCGAGGAAGAGGAAGTAAGCAGCAGACCACAAAGTGAGCGAACGGAGAGAAATCTGAAGATAAACTGAGAAATTCTTACTTTATCCTGGAGCCCATGATGCACTTGAATGTTGGGGCCCATTCGGGGGTGTTCAGGGCGTCAGCAGAACAAAGTCATTAGATCCTTTATTAAAGTGCATCGACACACACTCTTCTGCACACACACATCCTCACATCAAACAGCCAGTTCCGCCGACTAGCATACAACTTAAGACAGCACTTCCTGATCTGTGTGTGTGTGACCTACATGACATTTATTACATTTATTACATGCCTTTTAACAATAATATTCACTTTTAAATCTCATATTCTCAGTATGAAGCACAACTTTTTGCCCTTTGGTAAATAAAGTCTAATCTTAAGTAGAATTGTTTCATTTTAGTTAGACTCAAGGGTAGTTTTTAAAATTGCTCACAAAATTGTATACGTATGTATGCACTTTTTTATGCTTTATAGTTTTATTATATGTTGTTCTTACACTTGTGTGTACATAAACTCTTTTGACTCATACTTGCACATTTTGATGGTTGAAAACACATAAACACATGTTAGAGGAAACACTATAATGGACTTCCTCTATCGTCTCACTGCTTTCTCATCACTGTTGTTTTTTTGTTTGCAATCTCTCTCTCTCTCTTAGTTTAACACTGAAGGGTGATAAGCATGGATGTGCTGAGCAAACTTGTTCTTATTTACACAGACACACTCTTTCACACACCTACCCTGTTCAGGCAGCTCCTTTGACTAATATTGTCATTGCAATGAATTCACATCCAGCTTTTTGGGCGAAATGTTTCCCTCTAGTGTTCACTAAATGAACAGCATTTTAGTTGTAGAAAATGTTTCTGAAAGCGAGTAAAGTAAAATTACTAAGATTATTGCGACTTTGTGCTTGGGACTTCATATCCGACTATTTCTTACAATTGTGTCTCATTATTTTCACAATAACCTGTTGTAGCCTATTTATTTTATAGGATTGGAAACAAGAAAACGGATCCTATTTGTTGTCTGATCATTAAGTATCAACTTACACTGCATAAATTACGCAAAAAAAACTTCTACTTGGCAAACGGTTTGAATACTTTTCATCTCTGCTTATTACTGTCGCTCACTAAACATTTCTGTCATAAAACATGTTAAACAACACGTTTAGCTACTTCTCACCTGGCTCCAAAAACAAGGTGAGACACAATAATCACCATTTGTGTAATTGTAGATCAGGAGTTTGTTGTTCTCTAATTCTAGATCTCTGTTGATCCCTATTTATATATCTATCTATCTGTCTGTCTGTATAATTAGACCTCTAATTATACCAGATTTTAATGTCCAGTTGCTTTTCACCCACCCTGTAAATAACATATCTATAGGGTTCTGTATACAGTATACATGCTTATACGTAAGGCCCCAGGTATGCTTATTGCATATGTATGGTAAAAGTTTTTAGAATTAATTTTAGTACGAACCTTTTTGATGAATCATGATTTATTTGTGAAAACGTCCGTATGCACGTTTCACCCAAAATTGTGCAAACATGTTTAGAGAATGAGACCCAGTGTGAACTGTGCAGTAGTCTCATATTCTACTTTTCCACTACTGAAATGTTAAAATGTCACACAGAACAACTTTTTTCCTTTGTCAAATTTTTATTCAGTGAACATGCAACATGATGAATGCGCTAAACTGAGAAGCCCACACAGTGTTTGAATGAACTTCAACTTCTGAATGAACTTCTGTTTCACAGAACTGGACTGAAGGAAGACGTAGCATATGAATCAAATAATGGAGGAAGCTAAAGTGGAAGAAACGGCGATTAGGTGGCCTCCTCTTCGCCCTCCTCTTCAAATTCTCCCTCCTCTGCGGTGGCATCCTGGTACTGCTGGTACTCGGACACCAGGTCATTCATGTTGCTCTCTGCCTCTGTGAACTCCATCTCATCCATGCCCTCTCCGGTGTACCAGTGCAGGAAGGCCTTGCGGCGGAACATGGCGGTAAACTGCTCTGAAATCCGCTTGAACAGCTCCTGGATGGCAGTACTGTTGCCAATGAATGTCGCAGACATTTTGAGACCACGAGGTGGAATGTCGCAGACGGCGGTCTTGACATTGTTGGGGATCCATTCCACAAAGTAGCTGCTGTTCTTGTTCTGGACATTCAGCATTTGCTCGTCCACCTCCTTCATTGACATGCGGCCGCGGAAAACAGCAGCTACGGTCAGGTAGCGGCCGTGACGCGGGTCGCAAGCAGCCATCATGTTTTTAGCATCGAACATTTGTTGGGTAAGCTCTGGGACGGAGAGCGCGCGGTATTGCTGGCTCCCCCTGCTGGTGAGAGGTGCGAAGCCAGGCATGAAGAAGTGCAGGCGAGGAAAGGGCACCATGTTAACGGCGAGTTTGCGAAGATCAGCATTCAGCTGTCCGGGAAACCTCAGGCAGGTGGTGACGCCGCTCATTGTGGCCGAGACGAGGTGGTTAAGATCGCCATACGTAGGTGTGGTGAGTTTGAGAGTGCGGAAACAGATGTCGTACAGGGCCTCGTTGTCAATGCAGTACGTCTCATCCGTGTTCTCCACCAGCTGATGAACGGATAACGTGGCATTGTAGGGCTCCACCACCGTATCAGACACTTTGGGAGACGGCACCACGCTGAAGGTGTTCATGATGCGGTCGGGATACTCCTCGCGGATCTTGCTAATCAGGAGCGTTCCCATGCCAGAGCCTGTTCCTCCTCCCAGCGAATGCGTGAGCTGGAAACCCTGCAGACAGTCACAGTTTTCGGCTTCCTTGCGGACCACGTCCATCACTGAGTCCACCAGTTCGGCTCCCTCTGTGTAGTGACCCTTAGCCCAGTTGTTACCAGCTCCACTCTGACCTACCAGCAGGACACAAATACAGTTTTTCATTCTCTGTTATGTGACCTGTGCTATAGGCCCATTTCAACTCATCTTAATGAATGAGCAGCGCACCTGTGTTGTTTTTATCCTGTCCACATAACATAATTGGAATTCTTTCAGCAAATCAGTTTGAGCGAACACACACAACCTGATTAATATTCATGATCAAAGCAGCTCAACAATCCATAGTCTGCTTTATAATGCTCTTACTTGCAGAATTTGTAGTATTATTACTATTATTATTATCCTACCAGTAGCCTTTTGTTTTTTCCTTTTTTTTCACAGAAACACTGAATGACCAAAAAGCACCTGCATTCATATGTTTACCATGTTTTAATTCTAATTGTTAAAAGACAAATATTTTTAATTGCCAAGGTGTCTGTAGATGGTTGCCCAAATGTAACTGAAATACTGCATATTTTACAACTGCATTATGATAAAGTATTTGAGTCCTTAATAAATACAGGGCTTGCTTGACTAGCCATCTTAAACAGAAAATGCTCAAAACCTCTGCTGGATTTGTTTTACTCTTGTTCTTATATTGATAAGTTTAAGATTCTGCGAACAGGTAGTTCGAGCTAGAGTTAGAGCTATACTCTGCAGTGCATCGGTCCTCCAGGGGAAGATTTGAGAAACCCTGCACTAGTATAGTACATGACTGTCCATCCATTCACCCATCCATCCATCCATCAGGGGTATCTTCAACATTCAGAACATTCAGAAGTAAATCATTGCATAACAACACTCATTTATCAAATATAGATATTTGCCTGCAATGAGATGTAAGCAAAAAATGTTTATTTACCAAAAACAAAGTTGTCAGGTCTGAATATCTGCCCAAAAGGACCGGAGCGGACAGAGTCCATGGTTCCTGGCTCTAGATCCACAAGGATTGCACGAGGGACATACATTCCCCCTAAAACAGACAACCAGAGAATGCACCTCAATCACTTCTTTGTTTGGAGATCTGTAAGTGTGTTTGAGAGGCTGGACTGTCTCCTTAATTATAACAATTATAACAGTTCCTTAAATTGCTCAATTCAGGTATCAGACAGTTGACGTTCCCTGTTCTAAACCGTGTGATGCGGTTACCAGAGGCTTCATTGTAGTAAACGCTGATGCGGTCCAACTGCAGGTCACTATCTCCATGGTAGATGCCAGTGGGGTCAATACCGTGTTCATCACTGATCACCTCCCAGAACTGAGAGAGAACAAGAAACAGAAACCAATTTTTTTATTTTTTTTTCTGAACAATAGTTGTTCACTTGTTGACTTTTTAGTTCATTTATTTGGATTGTTGTTAAATTAATTGTTTTACTGTTTGCCTAAAAATGTTTACAACAATTCCACCACATTCCCTGTTAATATGTTGATCACGTTAGCCTATAATGTAACATCGTGTTCCTGTCTGTGTCCTGTGCTCCCCCATGTTTTCATGTATTTGGTTTAGTCCAGTCCTGTTTGGTTTGCCCCTTGTTTAGTTTAATAGACACAATGTGGACTGTAAACCGATTGGTTGTCTGGGGCAGTTGTGACAACTATATAATGCCACTGTCACTCTCATCAATGAATTTGAATGAATGTGCATGAATGTTCAACACTTTAAAACAGGATTGAACATTGTTTTAAATTCTTAATTTCTTTCTCAGCGCAAACTGTGATTGTGGGTGGGTCAGGAGGTAATGATTTCTCCTTCAAGTCTGCCTCCTATGTCACCATTAGGAAGTTGAATGTTACTTACAGTGCGGTGTGTTTTGGTTTCATTCTGCTGTCGCATATTTATTCCTATTTTTATGACAAAATTTCCATTTAATTTATAGTTGTTATTTATCTTGCCTTTTAGACAACACTGAACTCAATCCAAGTGATTTTCAGCCGTGGCCACATGATTAAAGTGGGTAACGTAGCAGGATCAAGCAATCAAGAAATTGCGTTTGATGACAATGACAAAATTATATAATATATAAAATTTCCTAACAATTAATATTACAGTTTCGGGTAAAAATATCAAATGGACGTGTCAGCAATCTGTTCTTTCTCATCTACTATTTTAATGTATTGGTACAATGTCAATAAAAAGTGTAACTTGATTAAAAAGGGCCTATCACAAATCTGTTTCTTGAAGATAAATGTGTAATGCATAAAAGGCAAGGACTCAAGCAGAGTTTAATAAGCTTCAAACGAAGTAGAACTACTTTGTAGGGGAAAACAGACCAGCAACATGGTTCAGCAGGGCTCAACACATTCCACAACAACCTGGCACAGGACAAAAAAGACTGGGGCTGTGTCTGAAAGCATAGTGGACATTTTCAAATGCGCTCATTCAATCCCATAATGCACTACGATAACAACTGATGTACACTCAGTGTAACCCCTTCTGGTTCCTGTATTCGATTCCCTCTGAAAAAGACCTCATGTGGGTAGTTTGTATCATAAATTGTTGCTTATCTGGTCACAAAATTGCCACTTACCTCAACAGCTTAACTTGAACCAAAGTATGTGAGCGGAGCAGCGTCATATTGGAGCAAGGAGCACAGTTTTTTATATGCTGCATATATGAGTATATGTGCCACATATAGGCAAAATTGAGGTGCATACATGTGCATATAGTTATTCTTTATTGCATCGTGGCCTGATGGATGAACTTGTAACCCAAAGTTTGGGGGTTCAAGTCACAGGTCCAGCAGGGATTGTGTGTATTTATAGGTGCATATATGCACACACAGACATATATACGTGCATACATGTACCTATATATATATATAAGTGCATATATGTACATATATATAAAATTGCCTGTTTTCCTATATTATGTCACATATATTAAAAACCTAAATCAAAACCTATGTTAAAACATTGCTTCATTGCTTCATCATTGTGTGCTTTCAGGAAGACCAGCCAGAAGAGCATTGCTGTAGTCCAGCCTAGAAATTACAAGGGCCTGGACAAGAAGTTGTGCAGCATGCTCTGTTAGGAAGGGTTTGATGTTGTGTAATGCCAACCTGCAAGATTGAGCAGTTTTTGAAATGTGCTCTTTGAAGGTCAACTGGTCACCAAAGATTACACCAAGATGATGGGGTAATTGTAGATGAACATAGCTGGATGGTGAAGTCATGCTGTAGAGTTGGTGTGGCAGGGAAGAAAAGAAGCCCAGTCTTGGCCAGGTTGAGCTGCAGGTGATGATCTTTCTTCCATGCCGAGATGTCCCCCAGGCAGCCTGATATCTGTGCAGTTATTGTTGGATCATCTGGTTAAAAAGAGAGATAAAGTTGCGTGTCATCAGGATAGCAGTGGTAGGAGAAGCCATGTGCCTGTATGAAGGGACCCAGCGTATGTGGAGAAGAAGAGGGGTCCTGTAACCAATCCCTGAGGAACCCCAGTGACCAATTGATGTGTTTTGGATACTTCCAACCCAGAAGACCTACCAGTGAGATATGATTCAAACCAGGGAAGTGGAGTCCCAGTGTTGCCCAGAGATGAGAGGGTGAACAGGAGGATCTGATGATTGTGGGACGGTTTCACGAACAGATTTTAAATTAAGACAGGAGTTGGCCTAATCTATGATAGTTAATATTTGTTTAAAAATGGTTTTCCGAAACACAGATTAAGTAAAGATGACTAACTTCTGGACTATCGAGTCCTGAGAAAGAGTTTCAAGCATTTTTTGTAACAACAGTAAATGAAATTTGATTATAATGTTTACTGTGAGTTGACATCATATTATGAGGAAGCAATATCAACTACTTCTATGTAGGATTGAAAGTCCATTTCAAAATAAATCCTTCTTTCAAAGAAATGTTTTTTATAATCTAATAAACTTTTGAATGTTTAAAATAATTTGAATGTTCTCTTTGCCTCAGAGGTCCATAAATAAGGAGGTCATTGTGTTTTTTCTTTTGTCTTTTATTTGCTTGAGTCAATACATTGTGTGCATACAGACCCTTAGCCTTGACCACATTCAAATGAACATACTTCCAGAGAATTACAGTATCTGACAGCAAGCAGTGTTGACTGCTGGCTCATCTCTGGCTTGCATGGATGTCACACGGGCCAGATGTGAGCCTGATATGGTGCCAACACTGTGTTAGTCTCTCCCAGAGAAAAACATCATATAAACCTGAATGAGGGAGAAACATGAAAAGCTTAAAATTGTATGAAACTGAAAAGCAAAAAAGTTGCTAAATAAGACAACTGTTTTAAATTGTAGGAACTTAGAGCGGTTAATCTGCCTAAAGAAGGTTGCAAAAGGTATTGAATAAAAAAGTGCCATAGTTTGTGGCCTAATGGATAGAGAGTTGGATCTGTAACCCGTAGGTTGCGGGTTTGTGTCTCAGGTCTGGCAGGGATTGTGGGTGGGGTAAGTGAATAACCAGTGCTCTCTCCACCTTCAATCCCACAACTGAGGTGAGACCTTTGAGCAAGGCACAGAACCCCCAACGGCTCCCTGGGCTGCCCACCACTCAGAGTAGGGTTGGGTATCGTTTAGGGTTTTTTTCGATACCGGTGCCAAATAGATACTTTTAAAACGGTTCCGGTGCCTGAATCGATACTTAAAAAATAAAAATGGTAACACTTTATAATAACTGCACTCTATGAATCATTAGTTAAG
>JAUCMT010000001.1:24223185-24234756 GCA_032357475.1 Enteromius thamalakanensis
TGCTGTAATTACATAAATATAATACTCAAACGTGCGTAGTATGAACAAATTGTAAATCAACCCATGTATCGAATATTAATTACCAAAAATCGCAGTTCTGTCTCTCTACTACCATATATTTGAATTGCCCGCCAATACCTTCCTGGAACTATTTTGACTCTACATGAATCACGTGACGATCAAGTGTTTTGGACTTCCGTTGTCGCAACTCTCTCTTTCTATGGCTCTGGCCACACCTATTAGTGTTTCTGTGCCCAATAAAAAAGATCATTTGACAGGGACATATGCCTCAAAAGCATTGTTAACTGTCTAGGGCACAGGTCCCCCTCCTGCTTAGTGATTTTAACGGTTGTAAATGCTGAACTAACTGGAAATTTGGCAAGGAGGACATTGACGGTTCACTTCGTTCTCATGTCTTTGCTGTTGAAACATGTTTGGATTTCATCTCTGTAGCAACAAAGTGAGCTTATGCTAATGTAACCTCCAGCAGTCCACATTAACACCCATGTCTCATTATGGCTTATATTAGCCCTTGACATTAGTTTTATAAAGTCCCTAAATGTGTATTACCCCATCTGAATGCTGTCCCACATTATCATATCATATTTGATAATCTGGGACAAAAAAATCTCATGTCACTGACCTTGACCTCCCAGGGGAGCTTCTTGATTGACAGTTGCCCTGCACCCCTAGACATTCATCTAAAATTATAGTAAAAGCCCATGTCCCAGTGTGTATACTATCCATCCTAAATTATATGTGATATTAGCAATTTTAATACTATTTAGGGCAGATAGGGTGGATAGTATGCACATTAGGAGGCTGGGAAAGTCTCAATTTAGTTTAGAACCAGAAATAAACACTAGACTTTAGGTGTCCCAAATTACTGAAATTCACCCTATACAGCTGATGATGCATACAGATGCAGTCTATAGATTTTTTCCAAATATGGCAACAATCCTTAATTTAATAATATTGTTTTTTATGCAGTAATTGAATATTTTGAGAAGGCTATTAATTAGAGGAGCAGGACAGCAGGGTATTCTGCTCACAGTACTATTGATTAAAAATTGAAATGGCAAGTTTTTATCTTTCAGTCTCAAATAATAGAGAGAGAAACTCAGTCGAGATGCAGCGGAGGGGAAGCATGTCTCATCCTCCTGCGTGTGAGTAATTCATTTCAACATCCAGGTGTCCGTCATCCACTGACACATCTGTAATGTCCATCTCTCTGCCTCTCTACAGTGTCAGATCTGAATATTATGCTGTTGGGTCCGAGCGGAGCAGGGAAAAGTGCATCAGGAAACACCATCCTGGGCGGAGACGAAAAAACATTTGAAGAGTATAATTATTTTACATCTGAGAACAGTGTCTGTGCAGCAGCCCACAAGCTGGTGGACGGACGCAGGATCACGGTGATCGACACCGTGGGACTCTCTGATACAGCTGTTCAGACCCAAACAGAGCAGATGTTACAGCATACACAGCTTGATGTGTTTCTGCTGGTGATCAAACTGGGTGAGACGCTTACAAAAGAGAAATGGGACGCCTTGAAACAGATCCAGGAGAATTTTGGCGCAAAGGTCTTAAGACACACAATAGTGCTTTTCACTCATGGAGATCAGTTACAGGGGTCGATAGAAGAGTATCTGGGAGAATGGGAATCTCTGCGGTCACTAGTTGATCAGTGTTCGGGAGCGTTTCATGTTTTTAACAACAAAGATGAAGATCCAGATCAAGTCACTGAGCTTCTAGACAAGATTGAGTCTCTGAGGAGGAAGAATGGATACAGGAGATACACTAAGCAGCTTTATAAGACAAATCTCTGGCTCAAGAAATGCTTCACCTTCGTAGCAGCACTGGCAGTAGCAGCAGTGGTAGCTGCAGCAGCATTAAGAGTATTAGGAGGAGGAGGTGTATTAGGAGGACAGGATGTGTTAAGAGGAGCAGCATTAGGAGGAGCAGATGCATTAAGAGGAGCAGGAGTAGGAGAAGCAGGTACGATGATGGCATCCGTCGCACCTCCACCCTCAACATTCAGAGAGACAGCAGCAGCTGCAGCTCTCCTCGCGGTAGCATTTTGTGCTGCACTGTATTTTTTGGCAAGGGAATATCTCTTTAGAGAAAATGATGAACGTGACTGAAAGACTTTGGCGTCAATAAATAATCAAGTGCCATTTACTTTTTGTAAAATACTGTATTATACTGTGCTGATGTTGGGAGGGTTTTACACTAAGAATGAAATCTGAAGGCTGGAGATGTAAGTGTGTAACTGTGTCCAGCAGAGGGCGCTGTGTCATGTGGCTTCAACTATCTGCTGGCTTCGTCATGAAATTAACAGCTAAAAAATGCCTTTGTATTTAATCAAAAATCTATTTTGTTGAGTTCATTGAAAATCAAGGTGATTTCATTCACCAGTCTATATATCAATCAGTCAAAATAAACTAGGCTGCATACTATTTCAAGGGAAATGTGTGTTAGTTGTTCACATACATGCTTTTGTTTTGCATCTGAAAAAAGTGAGTGAACACACGTACATCTAGGATACGTCTTTTTGACATCTGCATTTACATCTGCAAGATGTATTATTTAGGTTGTTTGCTCATCTGCAGTACGCCTATTGAATGTCTCCTTTCAGATGTTAAATAGACGTCTATCAGATGTATTTAAGATGTTTCTGATTTAGAAAGTTTTACACAGAGACAGCAGATGCTTTCCAGATCAAGAGACCTTGAACAGACATCTTGCAGACGTACGTGTGTTATCTGGGATAAATGTCTTTACTTTTACACATTAGCCTAAAACAAATCCTAGAGGCCAACGTTCAAAGCCAATCAGCTTTCTGTAATACTGCATTGTCGAATCTGTAAACTAATGAGCCGAGATTAACTTAGTCAAAATAGTGATAAAATACTACCACAAAAGATGCAAGAGACTGAACGACTGGAACATAGCCTATGAATTTGCTATAAAGTTAAGATGAAATCTATTTCTAGTTGTACTTGTTTTGGCTTATTATTAGCGTTATTGCATGTTTTCTCTTTGACCAGATGAGGGAGACATATCGTCTGCCATTTTATTTTTCGTCAAGACCATCAGATTTAGTTTCATGTACAAAAATCTTCGTCAGATTCGTCAGTCGCCTCACTTCCTGTCACCATGGAGACACTTGACTAGTCCGCTCAAGCTCTTTAAACCATCAGCATATGAATAACCATCTTTTGTGCCAAACAGCCAGCATGTGTTTACTCGGGAGCAGAGAATCACTGCGATATTTAAATATATGCAGATTGCACTTTGAGGTATTGTAATATGTAAAGTAACTCCTGCATGTTCCCATCTCATCCCAAAGAGAAACAGTAGTTTATTGATAGAACCGCAGCATCCTGAGCATTTTTATGAGCACCATGAGGATGTCAGAAACTGCTTCTGAGATTTGAGGACTGATGTGTGTTAAAGCTCCAGAGAAGCAGATGTATTTAGGTTTCCACTCAGCATCTTGGTTCCCATAATCTGGACTCTCTGGAGGAGAAGAGAGGATGTGAGAACCACCCGCAAGAAAGTGCATCATAAAACATAATCCTCGGGTTTGAACAATCATGTTGTATCTGGAAGAATAAGGTCTTTGAGTCCACGACTATGTTGTTAATAACAAACTATAAAAGGTGAGCAAGTATTAATATATTATATAATACATTAGGCTATAAATCTGAATGTTTTTGATTGATTTAATCACATTTAATGAGATCAATTAGCATCCTGTCCTTTAGTGAAGTTATTTAAGAATTTGCTGAAACTACAACACATCTAGTTTTATTCACTTATTTTCTTGGTTATGTGAAACTTCTGTATTAATCGACGGTATATGTGTCACACAGATGTCTTTTTCACTCTGGGGATTCTGGGAAATAATAATGTGCTCTCATGTTGCTGCTCTCCATGTTTAAATGCAAGCAGATGTCATGCATATGAACACTTATTCTTTTGTAAATCATCATAAAAAGTAAGTTATCATAAGTGTACGACTGCTTCAGGAGAAAAGCACACTTGATTATTCACATCTGCTAGATGAATATTACTGTAAACTCAAAGGGCTATCGATAATGTAATAGTCTGAGCTGATAAAAATGCTTCATCAAGGGATTTTCATACAGAGGAATTATTTCATCTCCAAGAAGCTTTTAGTGACCAATGGAAATCTTTCTTTGATGTTTCTAAAGAAAAACCTGATGAATGATATCAAGCTGTTCAGGCCCCGGTGAAGCTGTGCATCTCGGTTGACTTTTGTTTTTCTTCTGTGTGTGTGTTTTTCTTCCACACACTGTTTTTATCCAGACAGCGTGATTGTGAATGTGTCCTGAGAATATCTGGCCAGCTGTGAAACATCCAGGTGCTCTTTAGTGAAGATCAGATGCACGGGGTTTGTTCTGTGATGTCCTCACATCAGCATTGTTCTTCTCCACTGTATGACGTATCGTACACACGTCGTGATGCGGGCCTGTTCTAGTTAGTCTTCTGAACATCATTGATTAATCTGCTTATTCTCTCAGGACGCCCACTCCTAGAGAGGTGCAGCGGCACTAAACGCTCTGTATTTAGAAATCATTTGTCCTGTGATCAACATTTGCGATTCTAACACTCTGTCTTTACAGAAGTTGATGATAATGTTGGTGCTCTGAGATCTCTGATGTGTGACGTACTGTATGCTTCACATCAGGTAATGTGAAGGGCAAATAGTTTTGAATAAAGAAATGTATATATATTTTTTTTATTTAACCCTGAACAAGGCTGGAATAGTCTCAAGGTTTTTTCTTTTCTTCTCTTGGGAACATCTCAGGGTTTTTTCCTTGCTGCTTTCAGCTTTGGTTTGCTTACCGGCGGTTTGTTAGGTTAACTGTGATTCAGAAATGTAAAGCTGCACTTTTTCTAAAGCAATATTTATGATGAGAAATACTACACAAATACATTGAAGCAAATAAAGGTCATCTTTTTATCAGTTAAATTAAATTAATTCATTAACTTTTTCGTCAGCTTTTGTTGAAAATGAAAATATCCTTTTTAGTTAATTTTCCATCATGTTTACTTTAGTAACTTTTACTACTAAAAAGACAATTCATTTTAGTTTGTCAGCAAAGTGCACTCACTGTTATTACAGATGATAAAGATCATGAATGCGTTATTTGAATTGATCATATTGTTTCTAGATTTATCTTCTTTGAGTCTTATCTCATTTCATACAATACAAAAGATTCAATTTTTTATATATATTTTGGATCACTTTTTACTTTTCTATTCTTAATTTTCTTTTTAGTTGAGTTTACAGCATTAGATTTGTAGATTTGATTTTTTTTTTCTTTGGTAGTTTTTCATACTTTATTTCCATTATTAGATTACATCACATATATATGGGAACAACAATGTGCATGATGTCATTGTTTACACTGTTGTCAAGGATACGCAGAGCAAATGTGGGCAGCCACGCCACCATTTTTAAAATCTCCCGCTACTTGTATGCGAGGTGAGTATGTCCAAATTCATAGTATTCAAAAAACAGTAGTCGAGAAGTACCCGGATGACCTACTGCTTCTGCCTGAATTCTGCAGTATGCATTTGATGGATACTTTATATCCCATGAGGCCGCGGGAGAGGACGCATCATAATTGTGGAAACCGGAGATGCGGCTCTTTTTAAGTGCAAGTAACTTATCTTGGTTAAATGGCACTTGTCAAGTAAACAGCTGACTTATTAAAAGTTTAATCATTACTGAGCACATCAAGCTTTTTTGTCTTAAATTTCCGTGCTGTTATGACGACGCATGACATCATCAACATAGCAGATGTAATATTTCCTAATTTCATTTATACTTCCCTCATATATACTATAGAGTATGTACTGTTTTAACGTTAACCGAGCGTTCAGATGCAAATGTAGTACCTACTCAAATAGTATCCGATTTCAGACAAAGCATCCGTTTTTCTTTACATTAAAACACAGCCCCAGAGATTTCAAACTAAAACAGGGTCTGCAATGTTTTTAAAAGTCTCAGTTTTCGACCTCGAAAATGGCGGATTAGTGTAAACAACAGATATAACTGTAGCAAATGTATGCGTTTTAAAATAAAAATGCACTAGTGTAAACGGCGCCTTAGTTTCTAATATGAGCTTTAATGACTTAATCACACGAATGGCATGGCCGGTCTTACGTTAATAAACCAGACTTATGCTTTAGGAGATTAAGAGGCCACAGCAGCTCATTTCTTCGTCCTCTATGACCCTTTGCTTGCAGGAAGCACACAGTACAGAACTGAACTCTTATAGTGCAGCTCCAGAAAGTTTCTTTGGAGTTGAGAGTTATGGGTTAAGAGGCTGTTGGGGATATTCACACTGCCTGTCAAAGTAAAACTCAATGAGACTTTTATGGAGCTGTTTTAGTCAGCAGGATTTATTTCTTTAGATTTCTAGCACATAACTAAATGATTTGAGCATGCATCTAGTTGACTAGAATTCCCTTATAGAGTTTGACTTATGCCACAGACACTGACAAATTACTGTAAGCAAGTACGGTCATGTTTAATTACACTTTTTATGTTTGCGTGGCCAAAATCATTGGAGGATTGTTGGATTTTTCATTAAAAGCGTATCAGAGGAGCTGAGCAGTTGCTTACAGTGACCTTTCCACACACATTCATCGGCTGGAGACCGACACGTCACGCTGCGAGCCAAATGAAATGTGTGCTATAGAAACACAAGAGCACTGTATGACCTTCTCAAATCGATTTATTCCTCACGCGTTTATCTGTAAATGTGTTTTATGTGTCTATAGGCACATGATGAACATAAGAAGCTCATCTGAGCTAATAAAGTTGAGTGAGTGAAAATAGGACGTCCTCCTCTTCTGTCGCAGGCCATAGAAAATAGATTCAGGAGCATCATTCAATTTTTCACTAATGAAGTTTCATTATCAGCCCTTGAAGTCAGCCGCTTATTTCATTAACTCAGTGGGAAATGTGTGTGTGGGTCCTCAGCTTTGATAGATGCGACCGGTTTCTCTGTGTTTGACGAAGATTTCTCTGCCAATGTCGATATGGGCACAAAAACATCTTAGTAATGGCTTTCTGTCCTCTCATGCCAAGCTCCTGACACCACTAGACTAGACCACTAGACTTCTCCATTCTGTGTGTTATTGATCATGTACATCTAAAACATCTCCAGTGACCTTAATGAGCAGTGGAGCAGACGTGTTGTGGCTGCTGCAGATTGAAATCGACACTACGTTCATTGTAAAGATGCAAACCTGCTGAAGAACGTCTGACACTTCCAAGACTGGCACGCTGAATCACATTTTGTCCCTCATTAATGCACAAAAGATGACCGTTATGACAGACGCAGTTATAGTAAGATAACTGTGTATGCTTATATGACCATGTTTCCATGAAAACCATTTTAGTGCATGCAATTTAGTCCTAGACATTAAAACATGTGCTTATGGCATGTTACCCAAAAATGAACTTGCCTTCATGATGTTCCAAACTGGATAACTTTCTTTCTTCTGTGGAATGCTAAGATGAGCTTTTTAAAAAATGTCACTGTTCATACAAAAAGGGTCAAGGCTCTTCAAAATATCTCCTTTTATGCCCCATGGAAGAAAGGGCGTCATACAAAGTTTGGAATGACATTGAGGTGACTTAATCATTACAACATTTTCATTTTGGGTACACTATACCTTTTAGAGCCTATATAAATGTACTCATCATACCAGTTTTAGGTGATCAGACTCCAAGTAGTTAACACGTCCAATTTGGACAATAAATTACCTGTTTGTCATATACAAGTTTTAGGTGGAGAAGTTGGACCCAAATCAATAGACTTGACTCTAACCAGCTACAAGCACACTCGGACCACAAATGACCATCTTAGACCACTGAAAGACATCAGAAAATATCAGATGGCATCATTACCAGATATAGTTTGTCATCCTGGTTTGTTGTTGTATGTGAAAGACCATCTTTAACTAGAAACCAACTCTAACTTTGACCATAAATTCCTAATTTACTGGCCTTTCGGGAAACTGCCCCTACATGTTTAAATGAATATAGGAAATGTCAGATCAGTTTATTGTGGTCAGACTGGTTTGTAGTCAGTCAAAAGTGGTTTACCAGCTCTATCTATATCTTACAGTTCCAACTTGGACCATGAATGACCAACTGAGACCAGTCTAGACCTTTAAGAGGATGCAGGGTATATTGACTTAGGTTAATGTGGTAATCAAAGATAGCCTACCAGCTCTAACCAGCTACCAGCTCACTAGGACCATAAATAACCAACCTAGACCCTAAGGACCAATCCTTAGGAATATCAGACTATACCAGATTAAGGTGGTCAAGATGGCCAGTTTTGATCTTTACGAGACTGAAGGAAAAATCAGATCATACCAGTTTAAGATTGTCGTCCATTTGTTGATCTTATGTGGTTTACCAGCAATAACCAGCTACCAAGTCCAACCTTTAGAGATTTAAGAGCGGTCTGAGGTAGTCTACCAACTCAAACTTGGACCAGGTATAACCAGCGGAGATCAGCTTAGACCTTTAAGAGCATGCAGGATATATCAGATCATACTGGTTTATGGTCATTAAACAGATTTGTTATTAATCAGATGTTGTCTACCAACTCTATCTAGCTCTCAGTTGCATCTTAGATTATAAGCAGAGTTTAGCTCCAACTTGCCTCAACACACCTGCCTGGTAGTTATAAGTATACCCTGTAAGACCCTGATTAGCTGCAGCAGGTGTGTTTGGTTATGTAGGAGCTAATCTCTGCGTGGACACCGGCCCTCCAGGACAAAACTTGATGACCATACATGCCTACAGGAAATACCAGATCATACCACTTTAGGTTAGTTTGTAAGATCTAACCAGCTACCAGTTCCAACTTGCACCATGAATCTCCAGCTTGGCCCAGACCTTTAAGAGCCTACATGAACTATCATATCATACTAGTTTATGGTCATCAAACCAGTTTGTTGTTGGTCATAGGTGGTCTACCACCTCTGTAGCTACCAGTTCCAACTTGGAATATAAATGACCAGCTTAGACCTTTAAAAGCTGGAAGGAACTCTCAGATCCAACCAGGTTAAAGTGGTTTATCAGCTCTAACAAGCTCCAATCTGGGCTATAAAGGACCAGTTGAGACCTTCAAGAGCCTTCAGGAAATATTTCACACCAGTTTTAAGTTGGCAGCTGGGTTTGTTTTTGGTCATAGATGGTCTACCAAGTCTATAGCTACAAGGTCCAACCATAAATGAACAGCTTAGAGCTACTAAATATGTGAGAAAGGCTTCTTTAAAGCCTACTGCTTATGGAAATGTGTATATTCTCCAGCATGCCTCGTTGATGATGATGGATGTTAACCTGATTAGAGAGAGGCATTAAAGGAGGATAGCTGTAATGAGAGAGCAATATCACATGTAATGGATGTGATATTGTGCACATTAAGTTACATTATGTCTGCTATTGGTCACTCAGTCTTCTGCGAGCTGTTAGAAACTATCTTCCGCTGCATGTGTATGATGGTAAATCTCCACGGAAACGGCCTGCAAAACACACTGGAGGATTGGATTGCGGTCTTGTTCAGCGTGGGAGGCTGATAAGTCACCTTCATGAGCACCCAGCGACGTCTGAGTGCTAGAGAGACTGAATCAAGGTTTTTGAAGCATATTGATGTCATGTTCGTGATGATTCACAGAACATGCATTTGTCTTCCAAGCCGTCTTGAGTTTGTCAGTGGTTGGTGGTGGGTTGTCTACTTCATGTTTAATCTCTCTTATTTGTAAATCTCTGCGTTTATGTGCAAAAAATGTGCTGTGTGTGAAACCGGAGCATGCTGATGAGGTTTATGGCCCACACATTTGCCCACACGAACAGGCAAGACATCTTTCAATTAAAGTGCGGCATATTAAACTACAACAACGCAATCACTTGACAGCACTCGAGGATGTATCTGTGCTTCCCGAGCGGTGTCGAGCTCCAGAAAACCTTTGTATCGAGAGCTTTAATTACAGGGTCTGTGAACTGCTGTGTAATTATGGCATTTCAATATCATCTATGAGAGCTTTTAGTCCTGGAAAAGTGTTATTCCCTCTGATCATCTCATAATACTCCATCACGCAAGCTTGTGGAGGGGTCGCATCAGGCCTGTTTATCTTTACATCCTCCTGAAATGCACTTATTTTTGTGCATAAATAGTATCTTAATACGCAAAGTTACAGCCCTTAAAAACAATTTGCATCGATCATCAAAATATCAGCTATAGTGTGAAAGACGACATACAGATTGTTAAGGAATAGTTATTTCTTTCATCCTCTACCATCTCACCACGAAGTTGCTAAAATCATAAAAAGCCTTGATTATGTAAATGTGGGTGGTTATATGCTAATTGAAATTATGCTTCTGACATTCAAAAATCAAGGGATCAAGGGAAATTTTTTTGCAAAAGTTGCATGAATGATGAAGGCAGTTGTGAAAGTTCCTGCACATTTCCATTGCACAGACTCTTTTATTTAAAAAACTGAAGGATAATTTGATTTCATGCAGTCTGAGCGTTTAGATTTACAGTAGTGCTTTTAAGAGCTGCTTGAGGCGATGCAGCATTTGTTCTGTGAAGACAGGACACTTCTGTGAAATGCAGATGTTGAGCTCATGTTTTACATGTGAGTCTTTATTTTTTAATACAGAGCTCCGTGTATTTATTTGACTTTTTATTTCTTTATCTGACTTTTTGTTATTTTATGTTTTTATATTCCAGTCTCTTTTACTTTTTTTTTCGTTTTCAGAGCTTGCCTAAAAAAACATCACCATTTACTCTGCTTGAAAGCCATTTCTTGGATGTTTATATCCTCACATCCGTCTTCACTGAAGCAGAAAATGAGAAGATCGTGCTGGCACGGAATGACATGAGGGTCAGTAAATGATGGCAGCATTTGCATTTCTGGGTGATTTTAAGCGTCTGGGCTGCTGACACTGAGGTTACTGGTGATCTCCAGTAGTAGTAATTGAGATCATAATCCCGCTCCATCAGCATTGTGCCCTTGAGCAAGACGCTGAACCCTCAACACTGCCAATTGCTCCAGCTCACATACTGTATGGAGGTTACTGACACTGATTGACACTTCAGATTTCCAAACAATCAGTGCAGTTACATGGTGGGTTTTGTTTTAATTGTAAAACATTATTCCAATTAAAAGAAAAAACATTTTCTATGGAAATATATGTTAAAATGTAATTTATTCCTGTGATCAAAGCTGACTTTTCAGCATTAGTCTTCATTGATCCTTCAAAAATCATGCTGATTAGCTTCTCATTTCAGATTTTGATCACTATTGAAAACAATTGTGCTGCTTCAGATTTCAGGGGAAACCATGATACATTTATATAAGTTCAGTAGACAGCATTTACCTGAAATAGAAATCAGTTGATTTAAAGAAGTTCACTTTCAAAAACACTTTTGCTGATAATTTACTCACCACCATGTCATCCAAGATGTCCATGTCTTTCTTTCTTCAGTCGAAAAGAAATTA